>ML820787.1:42937-58418 GCA_009831015.1 Picea engelmannii
AATAATGAGTCATCTATACATTTTTCCAACAATGCATCATATACCAATGAAACCACATCGATCCATCTTCATCATGTATCAATGACAACTCATTGATCCATCTTCATCTATGCATTCTCATCAAGGACAATACATATGATATTACATCAATCATCAATCAATCAATCCTTTGACATCAATCAATCATTTGACATTAATCAATCAAACCATTGGCATCAATGACAACATGATCCAACAGTCCCGATGGAAGGAGAAGAGCATTCAGCAGGATCGCTCGACATTTTCAGCTAGGAAGCTCAACATGAGATGACTGTAGCAATGGGGCCTGCAAAAGAAGGGGAAGCAGACCGCATAGACTTTGTTGGTCTGTGTGAAGAATTGGAAGCTCTTGAAAGGAGTGTGGTAGTGCAAGGCATGCACATCCAACAAGCTAGGTTGGAAGCAGATGAAGGACCACACCAGCATGAGGAGCAGCTGGAGGATGTTGAAATAGAAGCAGCCGAAGAATTGGCAGGAGTGAATCTGTCAGGAGCAGTGGTAGTTGAGCAGCAGTTCAATGACGAGGAGCCTACAGGAGTGAATACTGTAGTAAATTGGTTAGTTAAGGCCACAAAGGAAGAGAATTTCTTGGGAAATCAATGTGATTCACCCATTGACAAGAAGCGAGTGTAGCGAGCTAGTCTGCAACAAAAGAACCAACTGATTGAGCAGTTGGACGAGGTGGTCGAGGAGATAAGAAAGATGATGTCAAATCAGCAGAGGAATTGGTCAGCAAGAGGAAGTTGGATGAAAGGAAACCTACACGAGCAACGGGGGTGATGCAGGAGCAGCAGTGGCGAAACAAAGGAGTCGAGAGATAGCTCCAAGAAAAAGTTTGGGATCCAGCTAGATTTCAGCCACGTTGGAGAGCTCATGATTTTTGTCGTTGTGGAGTATGATGCAAGAGCATCGCTCCATCTCAGCACATGCCTACTAATCAACACGCGTGGTGCGCATTCAAGGAAGGAGAGGTGTCGCCCTCTCATTTTTTCCTCGAGAATCCAAGGCGTGATCCAGGCATTAATTGAAGGCAAGCTGGAAGAGACAAATCGTGCTTTCGCACAAGATGGAGATAAGGTCACCATTAATAGGCTGACGATGAAATGGATCTTTGTTCGAATTGGAGAAAAATTGCCACCATTATAATTTGGCCTTTCGATAAACATTAGGGATGGTGATTTGACACTATTAGTTAGCTTGAGAGGGAAGCTCGTTTGAGCCCCTCTTGTATAAATCATTGTATTGTATGCCTGATAGAGGTTAGGCGACAGGCTGTTGAAGCTCGATGAAAATCATTGTAAGCCAAATTAGGAGGTTGATGAGAGTCGAGACTTAGTTGCAGCTTGGACTCCACCATTGTAAATTGGCATTCCACCATTAATAGAAAATGACAGTTTTTCCTTTTTTACATTTATGTTCAATGGATGTTGTGTTATGAATGTCTTTTACATGTTCATGAATGGTAGATGAATGTTAGAAATCGTCTGCAGGGATAGAGATACAATTTTCTATCCGTGAGTGTGTTGAGTTCAGTCTGGTTGTCTATGCTAAGTGTAAGGAGTGCACAATAGAGAGAGGAAACTCTGTAAGCCAACGCAAGGAGTGCGGGTCTGAACTCAGTGGAGTCAGAAGAGAAGCTGCGAGGAGGGCACACCAGATTAATTTACAGACTCAGAGAGAAATTTCAAGGCAGTTAAGTCCCTTGAAAATAAAGAATGTGTGGAGAGAGGCACATTTCAGAGTTACTGAACACTCTGGAATACTCTACCAAGAAGGCATTGAGCTTGCGTGAGCATACCCAGGAACTACACGGTTGAAGGTGTAGAAGAATCCCAGAATTACTGAACATTCTAGTGAAGGAAGGATTTGCAAGAAGTGCAATGACAAAGGAAAGGAGATGTCTTAAACCTTTCCATGAGGTCGAGAGAGAATCCGTCAAAGAACTGAGCCAAGTGAAAGGAGTGCGCCTAAGGTGTTAATATTTCACCTTATAATCTCAGGAAGCAAAGCGAGAAACTGCTAGGAGGGCATGAGAAACTCGTAGAGGAACTGGGAACCTTGGAGGTTTTCAAGCCGAGAAAAGTCGCAGGAGAGTTGCACAGATTTATGCAAGGAGCGCAAAAAGCCTTTGAGAACAGCCTAAGTCTCGAAAGGAGAAATTGCACTAAGTGTGCAAAGAAGTCGAGGACTTGCCAAAGGCCCGAAGATGGAGAAGTCACCCATTGTCAAGGAGGAGTCAGGTGGCAGAAGATCAAGAGGTTCGGGAGCAATAACTTCGTAAGGTTTGTTGGGAGCAAACAAAGGATCTTCGCGAAGGGCACATGGCAAAGGATCAGTGCATTGTTGATTCACAATTGAAAGAAGTAGATTCGAGAGAAGACATGACTCACGAAGTCCGAACTCCTGATTCGATCACAGTCGTTGATCGTGAGAAGAACAAGGACCGTAGATCTGGTCCTGAAGCATTCGTCGATTCAGAAATCCAGAAACGGAGAAAGAAGCTTGTGAAAGTCCCAAAGTGTGGGGTCGCGAAGGGAGTTGACCCACGGTTGCAGTCAGTGGTCACATCAAAGGAGGATCTTAGCATCGAGAGCTAAGGCCATTGGCGTAAGAACTAAAAGCGCTAAGGAGAGGGTATGCAGGTGCCACATAGTGGGTGCCGAGGAATTGAAAAAGGGCCTGTGTCAATCGAAATCGGTTCCATTAGGAGCCTGATGAGTCATTTGACTCAAGGAATTGAACGATCCTAGACCGGGAGGTCGAGCCAGCCCTTTGGAGGGGGGAGGTTGGCGTCAGAATCTCTCCTTGATCTGCTTGTAAATTTTGAAGTACCCCTGGTGCCTTGCTGTAGGCAAATCATGACACACCTTCAGAATATTCCCCTTTAAGGTAAATTCTGGAACCAAGTAGATCCGATCCTTGTAGAAAATGATGTCATCTAATACCCAGTATCAATCATCAACCACCTGTCCATCCATCACCTCATAAGCAATTTTTTTTTTTAGTATTCCACCAACAAATGTGCTTTCCAGTCTGTGCAAATGTCCATCATCGAACACCCTGGTGGCCTCCTGGACAAGGCATCTGCCACGACGTTCCTTTTTTCCCTTGACATACTCAATGTCAAAGTCAAAGGCTTGGATATTCGAGACCCACTTCTGTTGTCTCTCACTGAGGTATTTCTGATCCAAGAAATACTTGAGACTGTTGTGATCAGTCTTCACTACAAATCTGCCACCCAACAGATACTACCTGAATTTGGTTAAGGCATGCATGATTGCTAGCATTTCCTTGTCATAAATAGATTAGATTTACTCCGACTCGCTGAGCTTCCTACTCTCAAACATAATGGGATGGCCTCCTTGCATCAACACTGCTCCAATATCCACCCCTGATGCGTCACACTCCAAGACGAATGATTGTGAGAATTTCGGAAGGGCTAGAACAAGGCATGTGCTCATAACCTCCTTCATCTTCTCAAATGTCTGTTGTGACTCCTCTATCCACTAAAAGGCACCATTCTTGGTCAAATCTGTGAGTGGTGCTCCTAACTATGAAAAACCCCTAACAAACCTCCTGTAATAGTTGCACAACCCAAAGAAGCTCCACAACTCTGTCACACTCCTAAGTGTTGTTCAATCCAAAATGGCCCTGATCTTCTTATGATGTACCTGGACCCCCTGTGCACTGATGATGTGGCCCAAGTAAAGTAACTATGTCATCCTAAACTCACACTTGGACTCTTTGGCATATAGTGACTGGGCCTCCATGATGCTCAACACCTCATCCAAGTGCCCCATATGCTCCTGCCATGTCTTATTGTAGACCAAAATGTCATCGAAGAAAACCAAAACTAATTTACTCAACCGCCCCCTGAATATGTGGTTCATGCAAGAATGGAATGTAGCTGGTGCATTGGTCAGCCCGAATGGCATAACCAGAAACTAGAAATGGCCAAAATGGCACTGAAATGTCGTATTCTCTATGTCCTGCTCTCTGATGTTGATCTAATGATATCCAGAGCGTAGATCAATCTTCGAGAAGAAAACTACCCCATGTAAATCATCCATCAAATCTTCAATGTGAGGGATAGGATAACGTTTCTTGATGGTTTTCTTATTCAAGGCCCAGTAATTGATGCATATCCTCATGGTACCATCCTTCTTCAGGACTAAGACAACTGAAGAAGCGAATGGACTGCTATTAGGTCTGATGTGTCCCATCGCCAACAATTCCTTGATTTCCTTTTCTATCTCATCCTTGAACCTCCTAAGATGACGATAAGGTGGGGTGATCATGGGTTTTCCCCCCTCCTCCAACTCAATGGTGTGCTCAAATCCCCTATCTGACGGTCTCCCTGGTGGAATCAAACCAAAAACCTGTTGATGTCATCCCAACAAGTTCTTGATCTATGTATAATACTGTTGTTGACCCTCGGAATACTTCTGTGTAGTGATCGAGCATTCTGCGGAAAATTCTACCTCTCCATGCCTGAAGATCCTCTCCATCCTCTTGGCTGATACTGTCTTGGGTGCTCCTGTCGACATGCCCCTCAGAACAACCCTCTTCCCGTCACTATCTTTGAACCCCATCTCTAAGGTTTGGTAGTTGGTGGTGATTTTTCCCAAGGTGATCAACCACTGGACTCCCAAAACCACATATGTGTCTGATAGGTCAACAACATAAAATGTATCTCTCATGGTGTAGTTGCCTAACTTGATCTCCAAGTCTAGAACTTTGTCTATACACTCCACTATATGGCCATCTGCTACTGCAACATCAAATCCCTCAAACTCCTCTGTCTGAAGGGCCTGTCTCGATACTAATGAAGCGTTGATGAAATTATGGGTGGCCCCATCATCTATCAGGGAAATTTCTCGTTGCCCCTAAATAGTCCCTCTAATCCAGAGGGTGTCGTACCTAGGAACACCAGAAAGGGTCGCTATGACTCCTCCCTTTGTTGGTTTCCATCTGCTAGCATGCTCAGGAGGTTGTGGAACTAACGGTGGGTGGGCCTTTGTCGGTGTCGGTGGTCTACAAGGAGGTTGCTCCTTTGCCTACTCTGACTCCTCCTCTGAGCTGGTGGATCCACTGTCCTGCTCCTCCTCCTCACTTTCCACACTGTTTGTTGCCACCTCAATATAATCAATCTCTCCCTTGCCTATTCACCTATGGCCTGGGACCTAAGGATCTATGCAGTTGAAGCAAAGCTTCTTCCTCATAATCTCTCACCTTGTCTCATCATCTAGCTTCTCCTTGCCCTTCCATTCTCTCTGGAATGGATTCTGGTCTCAAACCTTCTATGGTACGAAGGGTTTAGTTTTTGGCACTGAGTCTGCCAAATCTCTAGTGCATAGGATGGCATCCTACAAGGTGTGAGGCCGATATGCCTTCACCCATCCTCTCAAGGGTTTTGTGATCCCTTATGTGAATAACATGATCATCCTGGGCTCAGATATATCTGTCACTACCACTACTACCCGTTGAAACTTTGAGATGAATGCCTCTGTTGTGCCAGTTTGTCTCAACTGGGCTAGATCTCTGAAATGGATCTCTAGATCCCTCGTGTCAAAACTGTCCATGAGTCTCTCTGTGAATTCCCTGTAGGAGGTGATGTGACTATGACCCAATGTCACCAATCCATGATGCCACCACTCGTGTGCCTCACCCTCCAAGTGTAAGGTAGAAAAACCGATGGCCTCTGTCTCGTTCATCTTATTGAGCTTGTAGTATGTGTCTAGCTTCTATACCCAAGCTTTGGCAGTGCATTTGGATGATTCGTCGAAAGAAGGTATGGTGAGTTTACCAACTTTCCATATGAAATCAATGTTATGCCCCTGTTGCTGCTGCAATACTCTTCTCTGTGGCTCTCTGGGGCGGTTCTTGAGTCTGAGTCCACAATACTCGACTAGGGTCATGTCTTGATGCAAGTCACGACCCAATGTTGCATACTCCCTCATGTACTCTTCAATTTTCTCTGCATGAGTGGGAAGCCTCTGTGTTATCGGTAGCTGTGCTACTATTGGGGGTGCCCTCTGGAAATTAGGAAACAAAGGTCTGGGAATCCTACTTGAAGAGGTGTATGTGTGAGTAGGAGAATAGGGTCTAAAGGCTGCCCCTAAGTTTCCTTATGTTGCATGTGGGGCTTGTGTGCCTGGGGTGCCCACTATAGCCAACAATCATCCATTTGTACCAAGGACTAAGTCATGGCCCGCTGACTAGCTACCATATCGTTGATAACCTGCATGAAGGCTGCCTCTGGCTCCATGGGGGGCTTACCACTACCCTTTGGTTGCTCATATATGTCTCCTAACATCCTCTCTGCCTCACGCTCATCCCTTCTCCCTACTTCCATGTGCGCCTCTTCCTCTTCCTTTGAGCTGGGAGGGAAAGGAGGAAAGTCAGGCCTAGGCCTTCTTTCCTTGCGCCTGTTGTAAGTGACATATTCGTCACCTAGGTGCTCACGAACCTCTGGGTCTTCTGTTGCACTCATCATATTTAGTCACAGGCTGGCAGGACTAAAGCTCTGATACCACTGAAATACTCCTGATCCAACTGATCTGGATATCTACTGCTGATCTAGTGTTTTGTCTCACATATATGATACTCTGGGGGTTTCTGGATGCGTTTTTGTCTTTCAGATCCGATACTCTGGGGGTTTCTGGATGCGTTTAAGTTATGTGTTTGAGATTCTTTATGATTTTTGCATGTGTGTGTCATACATTATGGTTTAAACAATATATATATGATGCATGTAGAAATAAGGAACAACAACCGCGAAATAATATGTATTATGAGATTAAGTAGGAAAAATACAATGATATACTGGAAATATAGAGAATAGTCCTCAGTTAGATCTCATGGATCGTCACTGGAATACAATCAGATAACATAAAATATTCGTGATCGGAAGATGAAGGCAGATATGATGCATGCATGGATAGATTGACAAAATCAACAATTCCAGAGAAGCATTGTAACCGCTACAAACTGGAAAACTCGTCTTGAAGGCTATAACCGCTGAAATGATCTAGACACTACCTCAACAGAAGCACCCTAGACTCTAGGTTGATCCTGGTGACTATCGGACGAAAGATCTGTCCTCTGAAGCTCCAGATCTCGCCCCTAGGGGTTTGCGCACCTCCTGGGCTCTCTGAGTGTGTCCTAATGATTCCACCAACAAAATCGACTACTATATGTCTTAAAATGTGCGCCCTGACTAATTTTGAACTTGGTCAGAGGGGTTTCCTCGGATCTGATCTGAAACTCCGTCTAGAACCCCAACTGTCCTTCCTCAAGAGTTGCGCACTATATGGTTGACTACTATGCCCTGAAGGATTCCACCGTCTGAATCTGATGACATATGGCTCAATCTATGTGCCCTGGATGGATCTCAACTGGGTCGGAAGGGATCTGCAATAAAAGCTTTGATCTCGTGAGCTACACAAACCCTCTCTCTGACCTTGCACCCTCACTGGCTGAGTTGCACAACTGCAAACCGGATACTCTTGAATCACACGGTGAAATACCTGGATGGTATCTCCGATAGGCTAGGGTGTGTCTCTCAACACCAAAACCGATCAATGGTGGTGGTTTCCTCCAGAAATCCACAAAAAAGTAGAAGGTCGAATATCCTCCTCCTTTGGGAACTCTCTCAACAATAAATCATAACATAGCATAATGAGGAATTAGGTCGAATTCCTCCCTTTATACTCTTCCCGATCTTATTCACCATTGACCTCACTTAAGGTAGGCGTGTTTCCTCCTAAGGTGAGTAATTAATTAATTAAGTCCTCCCCTTAACACCTTTTCGTTCTATTTCTTCGTAGACTTAGGATTAAGTGACATTTCCTATGTTTTTGGCTTAATTCATCGTTTAGCCATCAATTCTCCCTTATTTCTCCTCTCTTTCCTTGTTTATGCCTGACTATAGTCTTCAGGAACAAATAGACTACTAAGTCACTCCCTGCTAGCCTACTCTTGGGAACGGGACATCACAATCATATCCCCCTATAACACTTTTCCATGTCCATCTCATAGATAGCGATGTATTTTATTATTAAAAGTATTACATTCCCTAGGCTCTCTGGCCTTTTCAATTGTTCAGGCACTCCGACCTCTAATCAATAAACAAAATACATTAATCTAGGGACTCAAAATTGAGGTATTACAAGTTATCAACCTTTCTAAAACATGGAAAATAACACAAGTCAATGGTGGTATAAGAAGTTATGCAAATTAAATGGTCCTATGAAGGGTATTATTTTTTTGTCTTGTGCTTAAAAGTAGAGTTTTGACCTAGGACATAATACAAATTCAGAATAGAGTGGGCTCGAGATACTATTATCTATGTAAAAGGAATGGGGAAACAAATCTACACTTATTTTTGGAATGTCCATATACTCGAAAGGTTTGGAAAGAGATCGAATGCCAATTGTGCCTTGACCATTTGTGGAATAAAGGTTTATTCACATATTGCTTCCAAGAGTTCTATGTGTTGGAATATTCACCAATACTAAGAAGGGGGGCAAATCAATGTTGAGCACTTTTTACCAATTTCAATCACAACATTTACTGATTAATGATTCCATTCACTTATGATTGCATTTAACATATCATAAACATATAACCATAAACAATGCATCACATCATAACCACAGATACACAGTACACCAATATTTTATGTGGAAACCAAAATGGGATAAAACCACATAATGCTTTCTTATATATCAAAAGATTACATTCATAGGAAGCACCAACTTCCAAATTCTCAAGCACCAACTGGAAGGAGGCTCCAACCCCCTATTTACAATCTCCAACCTGAAGGAATCTACAAATCCCTAAATTTCTCCAACTAGAAGGAAGCTCCAGCCCTTTGATTTACATGCTCCAACCTGAAGGAAGCTCCAACTCCTTGTATTCTTCGGCTACAACCCCCTTTCTTTTCCCCTTCCTTCCACCCTAAAATATAAGTGTAGACTCAACCAATCACTGCTATTTTCACTAATAATTAACCTATCACTGATAATCAACTTGTCATTGATAATCATTGTCCCTGATAATCAACATGTCACTATCATCGTCCAATTTGTCACTGTCCCTGTCACTGATATTGATACCTCATCATCAATAACATCATCAATAAGACCAAATCCACTCTCATAAATCATACACCAATACCATCACAAATATGTGCATCAAATCATATGCTAAGATATGTGTGTCATATCATCCATGTAACAAGCATGTTCCATATCCATAAACCATGTGCCAAGATATGCCTCAAACATGTGCCATAACATCCATCAACCATGTACTAAAACATGTACCATAACATCCATCAACCATGTACTAAGATATGTACCATAATATCCATCAACCATGTACCAAGATGTGCCTCAAACATGTAAACATATACCAAAGTACATCTCAAACTATGTGCCCAATATCCAAGATGCTCCTCAAGCGATATGCCAAAAGCATGCCTTAAGCATGTGCCAAACCATCCAAGATATGATTTAAGCATATAACATAACCATCAAAATATAACACATAGAAAGAATACCTTTAGTCATGTAGCAACCTGGTGTATGTGATCACAAACTTGCAAACCTTCCTCAACTTCAACAACAAGAGAATAACATCTTCATCAAACTTTAAGTTAGTCTCACAGGACTAGTTTTTGGATTAGTCACCAAACCTAACTTTAAACAAGCATAACTTTGCACCTGTAATGAATAAAGGTTTGAAACTTGTATCCAATATTCTTCAATATCTTCTCTGAAATTCCTCCAAGTTTCACTCCTTGAATCATCGTTGAAAAGGAGTTATAGAAAGAATGACAGACCTTGTTGAATTCTGGCCTATTATGGAGAGTGAATTTGTAGAGCATGCCAAGCACTGAATATTTGATCTCTGGTTTTGAAACTCACACACAACATACTAAGGACTGTACTCTTTCCAATTAAATTGGTCTCATAGAATTTGGATCCTCTATGAAAAAGTTATGACTATTTTTCTCAGAACACCTATTTGATACTAGTTTCAGGACTAGTCAA
Organism: Picea engelmannii; assembly: GCA_009831015.1. NCBI lineage: Eukaryota > Viridiplantae > Streptophyta > Pinopsida > Pinales > Pinaceae > Picea > Picea engelmannii. The sequence continues at coordinate 53,035 of ML820787.1, forward strand.
AAACCCTATCTTCCACAGAGTTTATCTCAAAAAATGCAACGATCCAGAAGATGAAATTTTTACCACATGTATCTTGATATGTCTTCTCAACAACCTCCAAGTTTATCTATCTAAATCATTGTATAAAAAAATTATAGTGAAAATGGTAAGATGACCTTTAAATAACATACCTTAGAACACATCATCACAAAACTTCATCCTCCCTTGGAATTCTGCCCTTCTTCACTTCATCTTCCCTCTGAAATTCACCTCAAATATCCTTGGTTACCTTAGATAAAAATTACTTGAGTTGATGTAAAAAATGAACTCCTAGGTGCCTTATTTATACTAGATCTGGCACCCTCATTTTAGGGTCAACTTGTCACTTCTTGTTACAATTGTTTAGAGCTTCTTAACCATACTTCAGGGATTTCATCTTCAAGAGGGAATATCTCTTCAACCATGAGGAACCACGTGGTGTACCACCTACCATTGGAAACTACATGATGAGGACTATCCATATATGATGGTTGTGCATGAATTCACAATTTCCTTCACACTCTTTTTCTTCAAACAACTTCGGGCTTCATGACCACATCTCTGGGCTTCTTAACCACCTAACCACTTAACCATATTTCCAGGGATTTTTGTATACTTATTCAAACTATATTCCCATGAGGGCCATGCTTAGAGATACGCCATAAGGGGACCACTTGGGAGACTTCTCCAAATACACCCATCTCTTGGACTTCTTATAGGGTTGACATCTAGGGTTGACATCAATGACAACTAAATTTCCAACAATATCCCCCTTTGGCATTGATGGAAACACTCATACTCCCCCCGTGACATTGCTTCCGATATTTTTGACCTCGTGTTTCTATCCCCCTTTGACATCAACGAAAAAGGGTAACTCTCCTTGACAATATACCTTCTTTGAAAAATCTCTCTTTGTCTTTATACACTCCCCTTATCTTCATGCTTCTAATCTGTCTCTTATGCTTTTGTTCTTTCTCTTCCCCTTTGACATTAAGGGTAACTCCCTCTAATGATTTATGTCTCCCCTATGCTCTTTTACAATATGTCATGTAGATCAATGCGGGTCTTCTTGTATCTACTTCCTTTCCTCTTTTCCTAGTGCTCTTTGTCCATTGGTGCTTCTTGTTATTGTAATCTACTGACGTTTATGAAAAGCATTCATATTAAGGTTTCTTCATCACTTGACTTCAAGTATTCATGGCTTGCCAACTTCACTGAACTTACATCAACGACATAATCATCCAACAATATTATCTTTATAGTATAACTATTCCTGGTAGTTTCTCGTTGTCTTGTTGTACCTATCACTCCTTGCCTTCCTAACTGGTTTCACATGTCAATACGCTTTACTTCTAAGTTATATGCTTTACAATGAGTCCATCTTCTGTTTTTGCAGATCAGAGCATGCCATGCGCTGGAGATCTGAGGCAAATTACATCAACTCAAGTGATTTTTATTTGATGTAACCAAGGATATCTTAGGTGAATTTCAGAGGGAAGATGAAGTGAAGAAGGGGGAAATTCCAATGGAGGATGAAGTCTTGTGATGATGTGTTCTAAGGTATGTTATTTAAAGGTCATCTTACCATTTTCTCTATAACTTTTTTTCTATAATAATTCAGATAGTGAAAAATGGAGGATTTTCGGAAGACATATCAATGTACCTGTGGAAAAACTTTCATCTTTTGGGTGATTGTATTTTTGGAGATACACTCCATGGAAGATAGGGTTTTTTAATAGTCCTTAAACTAGTATCAAACAAGTGTTTTGCGAAAAACAATTATAAATTATTCATAGAGGATCCAAATTTTGTGAGACTAATTGTATTGGAAAGAGTATAGTCTATAGTCTATTGTGTGTGATTTTCAGAACTAGATATCAAATATTCAGTGCTTGTCATGCTCTACAAGTTCACTCTCTAGAATAGGCCAAAATTTAGCAAGGTCTGCCATTTTCACTATAACTACTTTCTGCAATTCCTTATGAGGTCATGCTTTCATCCATTGGCATGTATATTCTTTGGTTCATGTCAAGTATAGTCTTCTAGGCCTGCCAAATATCTCATGAAATCATCTAAGTCCATATGGCATAACAATTGTCCATGACTCTGCTACACAACTGCACAGACTACTGACTTATCTGCGACTTCATTGTTCTAAGAGCTTCTTTGAATCTGCTGCACATATTCCTACTTCTCAAGCTGAATTAAATATGTCTACTAGTCTTCTCTATCTTCAAAACAAACTCTACAAGTTCACAACATTTTGTATCGAATATGTTCGGCCTGGATGAATACATGCTTGAAATATTTCATACAATCATGAATCTTTGCCTCAAAAGTGTGGCAATGATATTCCTTGTATATGTTGGCTAACCTCTTCATATCTGCATGGAGATGTGTTCTAAACTGTGCCTTGAAGTATTCAACCAATTTATCACAAAACATTATGCACCTATGGAATCAAACCATTTTGAATCTTCCTTCCAAAAATATGCAAACAAACACTTCAGACTGCCCGAAAGACAGTTCTCTGATATGTAATAGCTGATCAGAGCATCCCACGTGCTGAATATTTTATTTCTAGTTTTGAAACTCACACAAAACATACTAAGGAGTGTACTCTTTCCAATGCAATTGGTCTCACGGAATTTGGATCCTCTATGAAGAAGTTATGATTGTTTTACTCAGAACACATGTTTGATACTAGTTTCATGACTAGTCAAAAACCTTATCTTCCACAGAGTGTATCTCCAAAAATACAATGACCCAGAAACTGAAATTTTTACCACATATACCTTGATATGTCTTCTCAACATCCTCCAAGTTTATCTATCTAAATCATTCTATAAAAAACAATATAGCAAAAATGGTAAGATGACCTTTAAATAACATACCTTAGAACACATCATCACAAAACTTCATCCTCCCTTGAAAATTTTCCCTTCTTCACTTCATCTTCCCTCTAAAATTCTCCTTAGATCTCCTTGGTTAGCTCATATAAAAATCACTTGAGTTGATGTAACAAATGAACTCCTAGGTGTCTTATTTATACTAGATCTGGCACCCTCTTTTTAGGGTCGGCTTGTCACTTCTTGTTACAACTATTTAGGGCTTCTTAACCATAATTTGGGGCTTCCATATTCAAGAGGGAATCTCTTCAACTGTGAGAAACCACGTGGCGTACCAACTACCATTGGAAACGGCATAACAAGGACTATCCATCTATGAATGTTGTGCATGCATTTACAATTTCCTTCACACTTTTTTTCTTCGAATGACTTCAAGCTTCATGACCACATCTCTGGGCATCTTAACCACTTAACCATATTTTTAGGGCTTATTGTAGACTTCTTCAAAGTGTCTTCCTGTGAGGACCATGCTTAGAGATACGCATAAGGGGACCACTTTGGAGACTTCTCCAAATACACCCATCTCTTGGACTTCTTCTAGAGTTGACATCAATGACAACCAACTTTCCAACACTATGTTCGATTCTCATTGAAGGCCTATAGAACTCTTCTTGTCTTGGTCACATGGGGGGTCTAGCTGGCCCGAAACGCTAGTTTATTTGAAGATAAAAAAAATCTAGCGTTTAAGGTTTCACAACAAGTTTTGGCCCTCCTCTCTTACTACAGGTCCTCTAAAATCATTAAAAAATCACGAATGATTAGTGAGGTAGTAATCAACAAAGAAAATACTTGGGGATTTTTTGATCGGGCCTTTCAAGGCCTAGGTCGAGGCTATGGGTTTGGTTTTCTTCTATACTATTCAAACTCCTATTATATCTCCAGCAAATCAAATTTTGGATAGGGTACCAACAACATGGGAGAATTCAATGCTTTGTTTTCATTAATCAAGTGTGCAGTGGACATAAACTTGCATGTTTTCCAAGTCTATGGAGACTCAAAATTGTCCATCGATTGGATGAATGATGATATTCATGTTTCAAACTTGGGACTACAACAAATAGCTCATTAGTTAAAGGTTATTTTTGCACTATTTCAACAGATCATTTTTACACATATCTACAGGGAGCTTAATACTTCAACTAATTCACTCTCCAAGGATGCTTTACAATTGGATGAAAAATTATTGGTCATGGAAGAATTCTTAGATGGTGACCTAGTCTCTCAAATAGAATGTTCCTTTTATGACTTGTAGAAATTTCTCTTGATCTATGTTTAGGACTATTGTGCATGTTCATCTATAGATGAATACTCATTTTATAGGACTAAATCAGAGCCTCTTGTTGGCTCTGATTTAGTTTTGTATTTCAGTGGCTCTTGTGAGCCTTAAAGGGTTGGCTCTGCCTCAGTAGGGAATTAGATAAAAGATGAGTTTTGTTTGCAAGTGCTTGCGCCCAAGGATTGTACATTCCATTTCATTGAAATAGAAAGTATGATTTTTTGGGGGGAAAAATTATAAAGATGTTTATAATATATTTAGGAATAAATAAACAATTAATTAAAATATTAGTAAGGTTTCAAAATGAGCAAAATTAAGTATGTATATATGAGGTTCATGGAGTTAATTGGGAAAAGGATATGGTTATGGTGCATGCGAACTACAATATTTGGCTATTCACCCATTAAGGAAATGTCAGTGGTTTACTGGATGAACACAATTAACACATGTGTCAATCTATCCACTGAAACAAAAGAATGTTAAAGGAATCCCGGAAATGGAGAAGATGAAGAGATAGTTCATTATTAAGGAAATCATTTAGCCATGAAGCCATAACATGTGCAACAATTTCATATTATGAAGAATCAGATGAAGATATTGCTTCTGAAATAGTTGAGACTATAAATCCACTAATAAGGTTTACACATTTCAATCTAGAATATAATGCAGATAAATGTATTTGAAAAATGAAAAGATGTTTCGAAAGCATATTGAGATCCAATCTGACAAACTACAATTATTCTTCTCTTGATAGCGAGTGTAAATCTTAAAAAAAAATGTGTACAATGTTCTCACATGCACTCTGTGTTACACATCAAATTTCCACACCTAGGTACCTCGCCCTAGGTGTTGCAAGTGTCGTAAAAGTGTCATATGCACCTTGTTAAGTGTCACATACACCTCGACACCATGAAATAACATATGTCACAATTCCTAGTGAATGTGGAGGAGAAATATATTATATGAAGGTCAAAATACTATATGCACATGAATTATTATTAATATTCATGAAAAGGAAATTAATTTAGTGTGAGAATTCACCTCACATTTGGTTTCCTATTTTTAAGGGGAGGTTGAGGATCTCATGGATGGTTGAAATATTTCCTCCTTAAAATCCTTGAGAGATATTTCCTCCCTAAAATCCTTAAGAGATATTTTCTCCCTAAATATCTTGGAGATCC
>ML820787.1:76461-90017 GCA_009831015.1 Picea engelmannii
AGTGGAGTAAAGTCTCCAGGTTTCTGTTCTTTGTTCATTCTAGTTGCAAGCTTAAATTTTTGGTTTATTCGAGTAGCAGACTAGATGGACATAAAAGCCACCCGTACATTGTGCATACAGTTTTGTTCATAGATAGTCACAGAGTCCACTCGCATATTTTCCATACAGTTTTGTTCATGTAGCTAGGTTGTATAATTTTGTTAAGTCGGTTTTGTTCAAACAGTTTCAGTTCATATGGTGATGTGACAAACTTGGAGCTCCTAAAGGCCACCTGTTCTGGTTTCCCTTTTGTGGCAGAACAAGTGGCTAACACTAGGCAATGTATGGATAACAGATATTATTAATACAAGGATCGTCTTTTATTTACAAAAAAAAACAATAAAAATGAAAACAAATAGTTTGGCCCACAACTTTAAATGTCCCCAATTACCAACTCACGCAGTAACAATCTTTGGAAACCGAGATAGTATAGGAACTTTGAGACTCGTACATGCACCGGTTCTACACTCGTACGTGCACATGTTCCAACCATCCGCTAAATGTGTGGAATGAAATTTCCTACTAAATTCTCGAAGTCGGCCCCGCAATAAGATTTTTTTTTGAAGGACCAATCAGATGCCAGGAAAAAACAATTGATCACATTTAACATGTAAAAAGGCCATAATTTTTTTATCAATGCAAAAGAAAATGTGCCCAACACAAAATTGATTGCTATAGTCGCATGCTTATGACAGGGACTAATAAGTGAAATGTTAATTAGGGAGATTAGCATATGTGACAAACAATGTTATTAGCATATGCGACAAACAATGTTAAGTGTTTGGAGATTAGGATCAGTAAGAACCAATGCAAATTATGTGCACATTAGAATTGTGGAAAGCAAGGCATATCCCTTAGACATCCACAAAGGAATATCCTTCGCACAACCAAGACTTAGTCTAATTTGAAGCCTTCTGCGGATAATTGATACCACTCATGCTCCCACACTCCTGCGCTTCACAACTCCGCACTTTTAATGGTTCACAAAATTATTTTATGCATATGCTTAACTAAAAGAATATTGTTAAACATATATATCTACCAGAAAGATATTTGTTGGGAACAACGACATCATCTCTATTGATATATCCTTCGCACGTCCACACAGGCATATCTTCTGCATAGGTAAGCTCTAGTGTAATTTGAACCCTTGTGCGGATAATTCATAACAGTTATCTTCCTGCACTCCTGCACTTTGCAACTCCACACATCCAAATTTTGAGCAAAAGTGTAATTTGATTGATAACCAAATCATTTATCAGAATTTAAGCGATAATAGTCCTTGTAGCGAAAACATTTTGCATAAATTTTTGTTAAAAAATAGGAAAACAATTAAATTGTTCAATGTTGAAGAAAACTTTGTAAATAAGTGAAGTGTTCGACATATATATCTTCGACAGAGATATATATTTGACACACATATATCTTCCACACAACCAGATGTTCTATAGGTGCACACTGGCATATGTGTCGTACAACCAACATAATCTATCCTGGACCCTTGTGATGTTGATCCATATTTCCCATCCTTGTGCTTTCCCATAGTTTGCAACTCCATATTTCCAAAATTTCAATAGTATCAATCCTTCTCAGTGATGTAATTTGCATGATAACTAATTGATCTATGGTAATATCATTTTCTAAGTTTGCAGCACTCAGTCTGGATACTTGTATTTATTTTAAGAGACAATGTTTATTATAAAAAACAACTATATAAAATAAACAAAATGCTTCTATGCAAAGTATGCGTACATTAGAATTGCAGAAAGTAAAGCATATCCCCTGCATATCCACACAGGCATATCCTTTACACAACCAAGACTCAGTATAATTTGAAACCTTGTGCAGAAAATTGATATCACTCATCGTTCTGCACTCCTGCACTTCACAATTGTGCACTTTTCATAGTTCACAAAATGCTTTTATGTATGCTTAACTAAAAAATGTTGTTAAACACACACACACACATATATATATATATATATATATGGGATATATATATATATATGTGGGACAAATATTTTTTCTGCATAGAGACATCGTCCAGACAAATATATCCTCTGCACATCTGCACAGGCAAGCTCTAGTTTAATTTGAACCCTTGTGTGAATAATTCATAACAATTGTCCTCATGCACTCTCGCACTTCACAACTCTACACGTACAACAGTTCCATCACATAGATTTTGACCTGCTATGTAATTTTCTTGATCACTGAATCATGTACACCAATTTCATTTTTAAACATTTTGAAGTCTTTGCAGCAAAAACAAATTACATAAGATTTTGTAAAACAGGAAGAAAGGTAAATTGTTCAATGTTGAAGAAACTTTGTAAATAAGTGAAGTGTTCGACATATATATATTCGACACACGCATATTGTCTGGACAACCATATGTTTTGGGCATCTACACAGGCATATTCACCGCACAACCAACATAATCTAGTTTGAACGCTTGTGTTGTTGGTTCATATCACCCATCCACGTGCTTTCCTGCACTTTGCAACTCTGTACTACCAATAATTCAATAGTGTTGGTCCTGACCAGCAATGTAATTTGCATGATAATTGTTTGATCTACGACAATCTGATTTTTAAAGTTTGCAACACTCACTTTGGATACTTGTATTTATTTTAAGTATCAATGTTTATTATAAAAAATAACTATATAAAGTAAACAAAATGCCTCTAGGAATATGTTTAGCTTAAAAAATATTGTTGAATTGAATTTATTTCAAGTAACATTGTTTATTATAAAAAACAACTAAAAACATCTGCCATAGAACTTAGTAAAAGGAAGTATTTAGAGGTAAATATACATAGGAAGCAATGTAACATGTATCGAAGTGAAGCTGTGGACGAAATAATGTGAAGTGTGTGGATGTCACAATGTGCGGGAAACATTGTAAAGTGTCTACCACTTAGGTTTTGCAGAAAGAAAATAGGGTAGAGTTTCTCGAACAACAAAGGTTCATTGTGCACAATGTTGAAATTGATAATAGTATATCACAATCTGGTTACCGGTACACCTGCTTCTTTCACCAAAGTTCAGACAAGACCATCTACATATAATGGAAGAGTTGGACAGTCCAAAAGCAAAGGACTTCTGAAACTTCAAACTTAAAACAATTAAATCCAAAACTAAAATTCTAATCATGCTCAAAATTAAAACAAAACTTGACAATGGAGCAGCTCAGTTAAGTAAGCATAGACATGAAAAGAAAGTCTCGAGAAAGGACGTGGCACTATGTTATTGAGTTTTTACAATATGATACAAGGTTTGTTAAGCATTGCATAGATGCCAAAATATCATTTCGTGGAATGAAATTCCATTGCTACGTATGCACAGAACAAGCTATTTCATTGAAAAATGATAAAGACTTTTAACTTAAAACAATCAAATCCAAAACCATAAATTATGATCATGTTCAGAATTAGAACAATACCTGAAAATGGACTACGTTGGTTAAGCCAATACATATAAGATAAAAATTATATATATAAAGAAAGTTAAATATTCGTTAAATTGTTAGTAATGGAACACATATCAATTAAAAATATTAAGAAGAAGATAAAAGATAATATATATATAAAGAAAGTTAAATGTCTATTAAATTGTTAGTAATGAAGTACATATCAACTAAAAATATTAAGAATAATGTTTATATAGGGATGGTTTACAAATATCCATTAATAATATAATAATGTAGCATGAATATTAATATGGTTAAGACATACATATAAACATGGATGTAATGTAACTCAATAAATAACATAGATTTAACAAGCAAAGAAAGGCCTGAGAAACGACCTTGCACTATTTTATAGACTATTTACATTATTATACCAAATTTACTAACCATAGCATAGAGTTCAAAAGATCAGTTGGCAGAATGAAAGTCAATGGCTACATATGCATGGAACAGAACAAGATATTTCATTGAAAAATTATTGAGAGTGAACACGGGCTTGGAAATTTTGTCTGAGAGTAAAAGTCTAGAAAATCAACACATATTTATGCCAAAACAGTACCTTGGCAAGGTAAAAAAATATATAATTGTTTTTTAAATAATCTCTGCAAATGCCAAAATAGTTATTGGGCAAGTTCAGAAAATATACAATTGTCTTTTAAATAAGATTTGTAAAAAGTGAAAGCGTTTGTCCAAATGGATTGGGATTGGGGCTCCCGTAACCATAAAATAGAAGAAAGACTTGGAACAAAGAAAGACACATAGTTAGAAATGGTTGTTAGGTTTTGAAAAAACATATATCAAACAATTTTGGGACATTACAAAGTGATGAAAGAAAAGAAGAGCAAAAATAGATGAAATGCTTTCTCAAGTAGTTACCAAGAAGGCAGTTTTGTGTTGCTCTGGTTTGGTTTTGTACATATGCAACTAGCTTTATAGAAGTTGTTTAGTTGGACTGCTCTTAAACTGTCTCTGATGCTTATTATGGGATGACAATTTGCTCCATGGTCTTCTTGATCTAGTCATCAATGTCTTTTGATTGGCCTAATGGTTATTTCTTGCTTAACTCGAAGAGTGAAAACATGCTCCTCCACTTCCTTACATTCCAGATAGACTTGGTCGACGACTGAGAAGTGGTCTCCTTTGTTATTAACAAATGTAACAAACCACTATTTCAGTTCCTCATCACCAAATTCCCCGACACTGTCGAAGTCATTAGCCAATGTGGTTTTCATTGTGGCTAAATCACTATCAAGATCTTCTTTGGTGATGATGGTTGAATTGTTGAAAAAAATTGGGCCCTGCAATTCCTTAACAGTAGCAATTGCTTTTAAAGGGGCATGTCCTCTTCTTTCATGGATGTTTTCACAAGCAGCCATTGCACCTCTCAGCAGATTTATTCATGCTTCCCAACCTGCCTTTATTTTCTTTATCCTTTCGTCTGAGGACAATCATTTATAGCTTCTTTGATACTCATTCATACTAGTGACTCATGTGACGAAATTAGTTACCTCATTTTGATAATAGGCTTGATCATGCTCCAAACATTTTCGCAAATGTTCAGTAAAATTTGTAATCGGTTTTGAAAGATTATGTAGAGTTATATTGAGCTCCCATGCCTGTCTAATTATTTTCAATATTGTGTTAATGTTTCCAGCAACATAGCTTCTGACTCCATTCAACAATTGAAGTGCTTTTGCGATTACCTTTGAGGTTCCAGGAGTACTTGGAAGGGTATGTTTTGTTGGCAGTATGGCCAATGGCTTTTCAAAGAGTGGCTTCAATCTCACTTATTCTCCTCAAGCTCACTTATTCTCTTCTTTGATCTAATAATTTATACCTCATGTTCTGAAATGGAATCGAAAACAACATCTCATGTGCATTGATGTAGTTTCACGAGTGCAGATGGTCCAAATTTTGAAACATCTAGGTTATCACTTGATACGTGAACGACCTTTCTATTTTTAAGACTGACCTTGTCTATGTGCAGTTTCCTTTGGTGCTTGTTGTATAGAGTGTTGTGCAACATCAAGAAGTGTTGCTCAAACAACATCGATTCTTCTCTTGTGAGCTCCTATGCAAGTTGCCTGCTTTCTGCAATTCTCTAGGATATCTTGTTGGGTAGCTATGTATTGTCAATATACATATCGTTAACTTCTCCTAGACTTCTTAGGCTTCCTGAATCTTGGGAATTGTCTATGTTTGGGGTAAATTTCCTTTTTGTTCTGAGACTGCATGTGCACTTTCAAGATTGACATGGTGTGGTTGCTCTCTGCCATCACCTCCAACACACGTGTCATTAATCTCTTCTTTGTTTAGGTTTCATTCTTGTGTTATTTGTCCAGAGGAGGAGCTATTATGTGTCTTGGAATTGGAGGAAGACTGAACATTGGTGTTGCTTTTTCCCCTTTGTCTTTCTTTGCTTTGATTTTTGGTATTTGAGCTTATTTTGTTGGCAATTCCTCACTTCATCCATTGATGTCCTTTTTTGGGTAGGGATTATCACATGTTTCCTCATCAAATATTGTGAACATATTATTGTACCTTATGGATTTTAGGTATTGGGAAAACAAACCCTAGGGGTCAAAACTAGCTAGAGGTTGTGCTTCTTTTAGATCAAATGCACAAAGTGTTTCTGAGACTTCTTTCATATGGGCTAGATTCCTAATCGTTGTGTGCCCAACTCGAAAAGGTAATGTAATGTAATGCACCAAGTATTATACAGGTGGCAAACTTCCACGACAAAAAATCTATCACAAACAAACATAGGCAGTAGAAGAGGATTTTCTTGGCAACCATACAACCAGATGTATGTATGGTTTTTATCTTGAATGCAAATTCCTTTTCTGTTCATAAATTTCCCAAACTCTTGAGTTATTCTTCTAGGATCTGCCCCAACCAACATGTGTCTAAACTCTTTAACAAAACCATCTTAAACAACGTAAAAATTGAATCTTTCTTTATGTTTAGATAGCAGGAGGTACCAAAATTGGACTGGTTTGTTCTGTGTATTTACATTTTCTTTAACAAGGAGACTATCAAATGCATTACAATAAACAATTATGAACACTAGATATGTGGCCATATAAAAACTTTAAACCCTTAAGTAATTTCCTAACTGAAAACAAAGTTCATTTGATATCACTTATGCCTAGTCAAACATGTCATCCCTCTAAAAGGTAAAGTACAATGCATACAATGTTGACCTAGGTATATGTGAAGTCGACAGTTGCCTAGCTACATGCACAAACAACCATGAAAAGTATCAGTATGGCTCTTGCAACAAATTTATGTCAATTGTTGAAAGGTTGCTCGACGTATTTGCAAATGGTAGTAGAAATCCTCTCAAAATATTGGCACTGCCTGCTTGAGACGCTAGGAACATGTCTTCTTTTGCAAGCTTGAAAGGTTTATTTGTAGTAGGAAGATGAAGCATTTCGTTGAACACCTTCATAGTAAGAAGCACTAGAGTTTTTCCTTTTGTTGTGACCTTAATCATTCTTGTCCTGCAATCAAATCTTTGAGCACAGCAAGATACGAGTTCCTTGCAATCAAAAACGTCAGGTACACAACCATCATTGACAAGCCCTGTGGTCCAGAGTTTGTTTGTTTGGTTTTCTTCCACACTCTTGTTCAAGAACTACTTGTAGGACGTAGACCAATGGAAATTATTGTTCTCTTTAGATATTGAATTGATAGTATCACCGCAAAATGGTTGGGTTTTGTTTCTATTTTCCATACGACTGTTTTTTAAATCGACTTGGCATAGGTGAAGGTTAGAAATAATAGATTATTGGGGCCCATTTTCTTTAAATCTAACTACATGTCACATATTTACTAGGATGTCCTTTCCACACATATGAACTATTTTTGGAAGACGCGTAATCATAATTAGAAAACACTAAGCAGTGCATAGAACAACATGACATTTACTTTGCATTATTCATGATCACCACACTTTCTTCTTAAGTTGATGCAAATCAAATTGTCATAAAAGATTTTGTTTTAGTGCAAGCTACATTGACTACCAGAATCAGTGTTGGAAAGGTATCAGATGTGCAGAGGACGTGAATTGTGAAACATATGAATGTGCCATATGTAGAGATAAGATAGTAGCAAAAGAATCGATGCAAGGTGGAAAATCGCTAAATAAAAAGGCTTTTTGATAGGGAGGTTTTTGGGATGTTGTTACATCTCGTATTAGTACATGGTGTGGATGGAGAATGTCTACAACTTCAATACCAATTATCAATTTACAATCCTTGTCACCTGATAGTTTCTACGAAGTTAATGTCCATGTCATATTCTTTAAGTTTAGTAACCAAGTTTGTCTATCGACTTTCTGTAGACTATATTTGTTATATGTGTGTTTCTTTAAATGCACTTTGATATACATGAAAATTATGAATAGTAAATTATGAAGGTCGGATTGCTTCAAAGGCCAAGTGCATAGGGAATATGTAGTAACATGCTCTTTTCACAACTGACTTAGTTACTGATACACGAAATGATTAATAGAAGGCATTGGACAACTCATAGAAACATGTGACATTTACTTGGCATAGTTGCTTACTAGACTCTATTTTTTTCACAAATCTCACCAAATATACCTTCCATAAATGACCTGGTTATCATGAAAATTAGGTTTCTTTCGGAAATCCATGGTGTAGAACGAACATTTTATTTGCAAAGTTGCTTAATAGCCTCCATTTTTTCGCAAATCCGAGAAAAACTACCTTCCATAAAAGACTTTGTTATCATACAAATTAGGTTGCTTGTCAGAATCCACAGTGGCCAAAGATTTCAAATGCCAAAGTGAGACATCCTTGGACTGGGCGACACCCTGGTGGTGGAAATTTAATAATCAATTTAATTATGTAGTTGTAACGGGTGGTTAGAACGAGTGCATGTCGGGTGCATGCACGATAATTTAATAAGCAATTTAATTATGCAGTTGTAGCGGATGGTTGGAACATGTGTGAAACAAGTGCATGTACAAGTCTCGAAGTACCGATGCGCCAATCCTAAATGGCTATCTTTTATTTACCAAGTGTTTGTTGTGCTAAAGATATATATTTAACGTTTATTAAATTAATAATTATTTTTTTTATTAAATTTATAAATAATCATTAATGTTTTAATTATCTATATAGAACTATATAAAAAAGTTTAAAAAATCATTTTTACACCAACTAAGAAACATCATTATCAAATACTATGTTATAAACTTTAGCCTTAATTTCTATCACACTTATATCATTTACGCAAATTTCAATCACCTACAAAAATCACTACATCATTTTTTATGTATTTTATTTAGTAATTGTGCAGAAGCTATATTTGTGCGGACTATATGTTCGTACTGGAGATGTATAATTATATTTTATTAAATTAATAATCAACTTTTAGTTTTAATATATGTATATACGTAAAAATCATTTTTTTAACAATATACATATGTGTAATAATATTTTTTTATTGACAACATAGATAACCATTAGACTAAGTGTCTTTTGTGCATGGATATAGATGTGCGGAAGTGTAGAAGCTATATGTGTGCATACTATATGTATGTGTTGAAGATGTATAATTAAATTTCTTCGCGGGAACTACTATTTAACTTTTTTTAATTAATAAATAATTATTAATCTTTTAATTATTTGTATAGGACTATATTAAAAAAAATTAAAGATTTTTTAGGACTATATGTTTGTGTTGTAGATGTATCTTTCAGGAAGATATATATGTTTAACAATATATTTTAAGTTAAGCATATGCATAAAAGCATTTTTTTCACTTTATATACTTATTTTTAATATATGTATATACATTAAAAAATGTTTTGTTAAGCATATGCTAGTGCTGATGTGCAGAAGATACATGTAGATGGAACGCAGAGACATTGTCATCGCAATGGCTTCGCACAGCCTAAAAAATAACTATGTAAAAGGGATTTTGACTAAACAATTCTAAATATATATTGGGTTTACAGAATAATTTGACACAAGATTTGCATTCAGAATTTTGTACTACTGTAATGGGTACATGAGCTATGATGACCAAAAAGATTCCTTTTGTTTGAAAATCTCCAAATTAGATATGTTTTCACTTGCAATTTTCCATGTTTCTCGTAAGCTTCTAAAATGGCCATATCTTTGCAGTGTGCAAAATCATATGTCCATCACTAGTGTAATCTGCATAGATGTCTCAAGCGCTTGCAAGAGTCTAGTATATTCGCATCTTCTTTGCCCACAATGTGCATATCCACACCTGCACACTGCTGGATTTTGTGCACCCATATCTTCAGCCTTCCCGCAATCTGCACATGTGTATCCTGCAAAGAAGAAATTTATTCTATTTTTTAAGAACTATGTCAAGATATCAAGAAAGTCATTGCACTGCACTCCCGCACATCCGCACTTCTAATACTTCAGATAATTGCAAAATGAAATCTATTGGTGATCCACTGAACCCAATGGAAGTTGCATTTTAATTGATTACATGTATATATACATTTAGGCTTCATCGTAATGTCGACCAAGAGAAGTTATTATAGTTGCTGGTTGTTTTTAGTTCTATTCAACTGGCCATTGCATACAGGTTACTGGAGTCACGCATAGTAATATAAATTGTTTGTCTTGACATTTTGGGAGGGACACAATGCTAACCTTTTTTCTTTGCAATGAGATGAAACATATGGGTTGGAAAAGCAATCAACTATGGTACTTATCTTATTACAAGTTCAATAGTTTACAGTGCATTGGAACAGTAGAAGAAAACAACTATTGAAAGCCCATGGAAAAAGGCATTTAGAAACATAAGTGTTGTTTTGAGAAAGAACAGGGGAAAATGTTATTGAAGACTTGTGTACTTTTGTAAAATTTGCAATCATTGAATTCAAGTGGTAAACTTGTGGATAATTTCTACCATATATAGATTTTAGTTAAAACGTCTGCAATTTACCAATTTTCTTGTAAAATATTTGGTTTAATGCAACAACATAACAATGTTTTTTTTATTGAAGTTTGATTGCATTTGATTCTATATAGGCCAAATAGAATATTATTGTTAGTTTTTGTCTATGAGAAGTTTATCATAGACACCATAGAAATAGAAATAATATTCAGTCAAACCAAGTTGCTTAAATCAATGGAAACTACACTGATTATTCCATGTCATGCTATAATCAATAAATAAGATTATTTTAGATACCTGTTTTCACCCACCTAACAAACCCCATTTGACACAATATTTATTTTACTTCTCAACATAACAAGCATCAAAATGCCTAAGTTGATTTTTATGCCAAACCTTTATCACATGTTATATTCTTGCTTGCACTAGATGGAAATGTAAGAAATTATATTCAAACAAGCAGGGCAATATTCAAATGCATATCAATACCTGTAAGCAAAACAAATGTAGTTGTGATTTCTTGTACAATGATAGTACAAAATTGTTTTTAGCAACAATTTCTGACACCGACAATAGATATGCATATCACATTTGCAAACAACATCAAATTCCCGAAAGATATCAAGATTGCGTTACAAATTCCATAGCAACGACAATAGTCGAAGCATCGAATACCAAAAGTTGTTCAAATTGCAATCTAGTTCTTGTAACAATATATCAATGTTGCAATGTAACATGACCAATAACATCTAAACATCTAGTCCAATGTGCATCAAAATTTTGGCATAATGGAATTGCAAAGAATGCAATAGAATGACATTGCAATGCCAACAATGTCCAACAAACACATTTGACTCAATGCATACGCTTTTGCTGGTATTCAATAACTACACAGGCAATATGTATTTGTGATTTATATAACATTACGCATCAACATTTTCATTAATATAAAAAATAATAACTAGATTATAGTTATAGTATCTGTACAAAAAAATAAAAAAGCAATAGAAAAAAGTCATGTTGCACATGCACAATGACATTGTCCTCGTTCAATCTCTATCCCACATGCAACACAACGTTGTCTTCATTTAAGGTAAATTTTCCATGTACTTGAAAGTTGCACAACATATAAACTGTTTTGGGCTTCTTTTGCAAATATGTTTCATATTGCATTTATGTTAGGCCAGAAAGCAGTTCTTGCAATATAGATTCCCTGCCAGTGCATTGCACGTTATTGTTGTGGATTGTACGTATAACAACACCCAAGCAATGTTTATATACAAAATTACATCTCTTGTTACATCTTACACAATCAAACATTGCATTTTTTATCAAAGCGGATACCCCTGCAAGAGAGTTGCAAATTGCACAAACATGTTCAAATGCAGTTGAATATGCATTTGTTGCTATGATTGTACCTTCGACCTATTTATACAATACAAAGTATAGATTGACAACTCTATCTACAAATCTCGTGTACAAGACTATTTGAAAACACACACACATGTGTGTGTGTGTGTGTGTTTTCAAATAGTCGTGTACACGAGATTTGTAGATAGAGTTTCCAATCTATACTTACAACATTTGTCGACCCAGTTAGTTTTTTCAAATATTTGACCGTTTTTGTTGTGAGTTATGTTATAAATGTCGATTGTGTTGTGTGAAACACCTTTTCTTTTACATCTCTCCTCTTCGTTATATTTTTAAATATCAAAATGGGAAATTTCCTTGTTTGCAATTGTTGTTCCAGAGAAGCGAAGAAATGTCCATATGTCTTGAACAACTACAGCTGATACATAAAATATGGTAGTTTTCATATGTCTACACCTAAGATATACCAACATATAAACAAAAAACATTTGACAACAAAAAAGTATATCGTTGCTTTGTCATCCTCTGTATTTCCATCTTTTTTATGCAAATTGTACTGTGAGCCAACTTTCCTAGCCAGTGTGATGACAAGTCCAATAGTGTCGATTGGATGCATGTATGTATTACTTGCAAATTTATTTACTGTTGTGTTTGGTGTGAAATTGTATTCTTTGCAAGTTGGAGATACTATCTCGACGACACTTGATTCAAGTATCGATATAACATGATTGAAATCACCATGGTCATAGCCACTTTTTGGTAGAATTTTGAAATTTGTAATAGATATTCCAGCCCCAAGAAGGATCTTTTGCTCTTGTCTTTCAATGAGGTGTGTAGGAACAGTCAATGTAACTGTCATCATGTCATTTGCATATGTCATGTCAGCACGCAAGATTTTGCATGATCTATTCACTTTGTTCAAATATGTGTTGTAAACAACCATCGCATCTCCAATGAATACCTCCCCAGTTCTGCAATTGTTCAAGTCCTCTATTGAGACAATATTCAAAGTTGCATAGCTACATCATGGAATAACAATTGCAGAAAATAAGAAATATGAAAAACAGTTTCACTGTATTTCTTGTCCAGCTGCAAAATGTACACTTTTATATACATACCTTTCCAATTTGTCTTGCTATGCTAGGATAGTTGCTTCACCCGTTCCTGTCACACTTGAATCCCCAACATTGATTGCTTCAATTACAGGTATATCTATTTTTCCTAAACTGAATATAGCAATTTGCAAATTGCATAAGCACCCGACGCTATTAGCTCATCGTGCTATCACAACGTGCAAACAGAAAATAGCTTATAGGAATTTACCTCTAGCTATGTTGTTGGGAATATGTCTGCGTTGCACTAGTACTAATAATTCCCTCGCTTGTCCAACTTCTCCTACTTGTGACAACAAATACATGAACGCGTAGCACATACAATATATTTTATACTATGTTTAATTTGGCATATGGACGTCTTTCTTTCTTTTTCGTAGGACAGATGCACATCAACTATGTAAGTCACAAAAGCACATTTCACACGATACGACACGCATAATTGCAAAATTGTTAATGACGTGTACATGATTGAGCTTCCAAAATGCCTACAAAGGTAAAAGATTTGTCATGTGTAACAAAATTTGCTATGATCATTGACACATAACATTGTCCATTGTGACAAACTTGTACTTTTCTGCTAGAAAAACTATATGCATTTGCACAACACTTCGAGCCAGATCTGAGAATTAAAATGCATTAGCAATTAG
>ML820787.1:93317-107982 GCA_009831015.1 Picea engelmannii
GTTGGGGGGGGGGGGACAAATATTTTTTCTGCATAGAGACATCGTCCAGACAAATATATCCTCTGCACATCTGCACAGGCAAGCTCTAGTTTAATTTGAACCCTTGTGCGAATAATTCATAACAATTGTCCTCATGCACTCTCGCACTTCACAACTCTACACGTCCAACAGTTCCATCACATAGATTTTGACCTGCTATGTAATTTTCTTGATAACTGAATCATGTACACCAATTTCATTTTTAAACATTTTGAAGTCTTTGCAGCAAAAACAAATTACATAAGATTTTGTAAAACATGAAGAAAGGTAAATTGTTCAATGTTGAAGAAACTTTGTAAATAAGTGAAGTGTTCGACATATATATATTCGGCACACGCATATTGTCTAGACAACCATATGTTTTGGGCATCTACACAGGCATATTCACCGCACAACCAACATAATCTAGTTTGAGCGCTTGTGTTGTTGGTTCATATCACCCATCCACGTGCTTTCCTGCACTTTGCAACTTCGTACTACCAATAATTCAATAGTGTTGGTCCTGACCAACGATGTAATTTGCATGATAATTGATTGATCTACGACAATCTGATTTTTTAAGTTTGCAGCACTCACTTTGGATACTTGTATTTATTTTAAGTATCAATGTTTATTATAAAAAATAACTATATAAAGTAAACAAAATGCCTCTAGGAATATGTTTAGCTTAAAAAATATTGTTGAATTGAATTTATTTCAAGTAACATTGTTTATTATAAAAAACAACTAAAAACATCTGCCATAGAACTTAGTAAAAGGAAGTATTTAGAGGTAAATATACATAGGAAGCAATGTAACATGTATCGAAGTGAAGCTGTGGACGAAATAATGTGAAGTGTGTGGATGTCACAATGTGCGGGAAACATTGTAAAGTGTCTACCACTTAGGTTTTGCAGAAAGAAAATAGGGTAGAGTTTCTCGAACAACAAAGGTTCATTGTGCACAATGTTGAAATT
The DNA here is from genome assembly GCA_009831015.1 of Picea engelmannii. Lineage (NCBI taxonomy): Eukaryota > Viridiplantae > Streptophyta > Pinopsida > Pinales > Pinaceae > Picea > Picea engelmannii. The sequence goes on from ML820787.1 coordinate 94,313, forward strand.
GATAATAGTATATCACAATCTGGTTACCGGTACACCTGCTTCTTTCACCAAAGTTCAGACAAGACCATCTACATATAATGGAAGAGTTGGACAGTCCAAAAGCAAAGGACTTCTGAAACTTCAAACTTAAAACAATTAAATCCAAAACTAAAATTCTAATCATGCTCAAAATTAAAACAAAACTTGACAATGGAGCAGCTCAGTTAAGTAAGCATAGACATGAAAAGAAAGTCTCGAGAAAGGACGTGGCACTATGTTATTGAGTTTTTACAATATGATACAAGGTTTGTTAAGCATTGCATAGATGCCAAAATATCATTTCGTGGAATGAAATTCCATTGCTACGTATGCACAGAACAAGCTATTTCATTGAAAAATGATAAAGACTTTTAACTTAAAACAATCAAATCCAAAACCATAAATTATGATCATGTTCAGAATTAGAACAATACCTGAAAATGGACTACGTTGGTTAAGCCAATACATATAAGATAAAAATTATATATATAAAGAAAGTTAAATATTCGTTAAATTGTTAGTAATGGAACACATATCAATTAAAAATATTAAGAAGAAGATAAAAGATAATATATATATAAAGAAAGTTAAATGTCTATTAAATTGTTAGTAATGAAGTACATATCAACTAAAAATATTAAGAATAATGTTTATATAGGGATGGTTTACAAATATCCATTAATAATATAATAATGTAGCATGAATATTAATATGGTTAAGACATACATATAAACATGGATGTAATGTAACTCAATAAATAACATAGATTTAACAAGCAAAGAAAGGCCTGAGAAACGACCTTGCACTATTTTATAGACTATTTACATTATTATACCAAATTTACTAACCATAGCATAGAGTTCAAAAGATCAGTTGGCAGAATGAAAGTCAATGGCTACATATGCATGGAACAGAACAAGATATTTCATTGAAAAATTATTGAGAGTGAACACGGGCTTGGAAATTTTGTCTGAGAGTAAAAGTCTAGAAAATCAACACATATTTATGCCAAAACAGTACCTTGGCAAGGTAAAAAAATATATAATTGTTTTTTAAATAATCTCTGCAAATGCCAAAATAGTTATTGGGCAAGTTCAGAAAATATACAATTGTCTTTTAAATAAGATTTGTAAAAAGTGAAAGCGTTTGTCCAAATGGATTGGGATTGGGGCTCCCGTAACCATAAAATAGAAGAAAGACTTGGAACAAAGAAAGACACATAGTTAGAAATGGTTGTTAGGTTTTGAAAAAACATATATCAAACAATTTTGGGACATTACAAAGTGATGAAAGAAAAGAAGAGCAAAAATAGATGAAATGCTTTCTCAAGTAGTTACCAAGAAGGCAGTTTTGTGTTGCTCTGGTTTGGTTTTGTACATATGCAACTAGCTTTATAGAAGTTGTTTAGTTGGACTGCTCTTAAACTGTCTCTGATGCTTATTATGGGATGACAATTTGCTCCATGGTCTTCTTGATCTAGTCATCAATGTCTTTTGATTGGCCTAATGGTTATTTCTTGCTTAACTCGAAGAGTGAAAACATGCTCCTCCACTTCCTTACATTCCAGATAGACTTGGTCGACGACTGAGAAGTGGTCTCCTTTGTTATTAACAAATGTAACAAACCACTATTTCAGTTCCTCATCACCAAATTCCCCGACACTGTCGAAGTCATTAGCCAATGTGGTTTTCATTGTGGCTAAATCACTATCAAGATCTTCTTTGGTGATGATGGTTGAATTGTTGAAAAAAATTGGGCCCTGCAATTCCTTAACAGTAGCAATTGCTTTTAAAGGGGCATGTCCTCTTCTTTCATGGATGTTTTCACAAGCAGCCATTGCACCTCTCAGCAGATTTATTCATGCTTCCCAACCTGCCTTTATTTTCTTTATCCTTTCGTCTGAGGACAATCATTTATAGCTTCTTTGATACTCATTCATACTAGTGACTCATGTGACGAAATTAGTTACCTCATTTTGATAATAGGCTTGATCATGCTCCAAACATTTTCGCAAATGTTCAGTAAAATTTGTAATCGGTTTTGAAAGATTATGTAGAGTTATATTGAGCTCCCATGCCTGTCTAATTATTTTCAATATTGTGTTAATGTTTCCAGCAACATAGCTTCTGACTCCATTCAACAATTGAAGTGCTTTTGCGATTACCTTTGAGGTTCCAGGAGTACTTGGAAGGGTATGTTTTGTTGGCAGTATGGCCAATGGCTTTTCAAAGAGTGGCTTCAATCTCACTTATTCTCCTCAAGCTCACTTATTCTCTTCTTTGATCTAATAATTTATACCTCATGTTCTGAAATGGAATCGAAAACAACATCTCATGTGCATTGATGTAGTTTCACGAGTGCAGATGGTCCAAATTTTGAAACATCTAGGTTATCACTTGATACGTGAACGACCTTTCTATTTTTAAGACTGACCTTGTCTATGTGCAGTTTCCTTTGGTGCTTGTTGTATAGAGTGTTGTGCAACATCAAGAAGTGTTGCTCAAACAACATCGATTCTTCTCTTGTGAGCTCCTATGCAAGTTGCCTGCTTTCTGCAATTCTCTAGGATATCTTGTTGGGTAGCTATGTATTGTCAATATACATATCGTTAACTTCTCCTAGACTTCTTAGGCTTCCTGAATCTTGGGAATTGTCTATGTTTGGGGTAAATTTCCTTTTTGTTCTGAGACTGCATGTGCACTTTCAAGATTGACATGGTGTGGTTGCTCTCTGCCATCACCTCCAACACACGTGTCATTAATCTCTTCTTTGTTTAGGTTTCATTCTTGTGTTATTTGTCCAGAGGAGGAGCTATTATGTGTCTTGGAATTGGAGGAAGACTGAACATTGGTGTTGCTTTTTCCCCTTTGTCTTTCTTTGCTTTGATTTTTGGTATTTGAGCTTATTTTGTTGGCAATTCCTCACTTCATCCATTGATGTCCTTTTTTGGGTAGGGATTATCACATGTTTCCTCATCAAATATTGTGAACATATTATTGTACCTTATGGATTTTAGGTATTGGGAAAACAAACCCTAGGGGTCAAAACTAGCTAGAGGTTGTGCTTCTTTTAGATCAAATGCACAAAGTGTTTCTGAGACTTCTTTCATATGGGCTAGATTCCTAATCGTTGTGTGCCCAACTCGAAAAGGTAATGTAATGTAATGCACCAAGTATTATACAGGTGGCAAACTTCCACGACAAAAAATCTATCACAAACAAACATAGGCAGTAGAAGAGGATTTTCTTGGCAACCATACAACCAGATGTATGTATGGTTTTTATCTTGAATGCAAATTCCTTTTCTGTTCATAAATTTCCCAAACTCTTGAGTTATTCTTCTAGGATCTGCCCCAACCAACATGTGTCTAAACTCTTTAACAAAACCATCTTAAACAACGTAAAAATTGAATCTTTCTTTATGTTTAGATAGCAGGAGGTACCAAAATTGGACTGGTTTGTTCTGTGTATTTACATTTTCTTTAACAAGGAGACTATCAAATGCATTACAATAAACAATTATGAACACTAGATATGTGGCCATATAAAAACTTTAAACCCTTAAGTAATTTCCTAACTGAAAACAAAGTTCATTTGATATCACTTATGCCTAGTCAAACATGTCATCCCTCTAAAAGGTAAAGTACAATGCATACAATGTTGACCTAGGTATATGTGAAGTCGACAGTTGCCTAGCTACATGCACAAACAACCATGAAAAGTATCAGTATGGCTCTTGCAACAAATTTATGTCAATTGTTGAAAGGTTGCTCGACGTATTTGCAAATGGTAGTAGAAATCCTCTCAAAATATTGGCACTGCCTGCTTGAGACGCTAGGAACATGTCTTCTTTTGCAAGCTTGAAAGGTTTATTTGTAGTAGGAAGATGAAGCATTTCGTTGAACACCTTCATAGTAAGAAGCACTAGAGTTTTTCCTTTTGTTGTGACCTTAATCATTCTTGTCCTGCAATCAAATCTTTGAGCACAGCAAGATACGAGTTCCTTGCAATCAAAAACGTCAGGTACACAACCATCATTGACAAGCCCTGTGGTCCAGAGTTTGTTTGTTTGGTTTTCTTCCACACTCTTGTTCAAGAACTACTTGTAGGACGTAGACCAATGGAAATTATTGTTCTCTTTAGATATTGAATTGATAGTATCACCGCAAAATGGTTGGGTTTTGTTTCTATTTTCCATACGACTGTTTTTTAAATCGACTTGGCATAGGTGAAGGTTAGAAATAATAGATTATTGGGGCCCATTTTCTTTAAATCTAACTACATGTCACATATTTACTAGGATGTCCTTTCCACACATATGAACTATTTTTGGAAGACGCGTAATCATAATTAGAAAACACTAAGCAGTGCATAGAACAACATGACATTTACTTTGCATTATTCATGATCACCACACTTTCTTCTTAAGTTGATGCAAATCAAATTGTCATAAAAGATTTTGTTTTAGTGCAAGCTACATTGACTACCAGAATCAGTGTTGGAAAGGTATCAGATGTGCAGAGGACGTGAATTGTGAAACATATGAATGTGCCATATGTAGAGATAAGATAGTAGCAAAAGAATCGATGCAAGGTGGAAAATCGCTAAATAAAAAGGCTTTTTGATAGGGAGGTTTTTGGGATGTTGTTACATCTCGTATTAGTACATGGTGTGGATGGAGAATGTCTACAACTTCAATACCAATTATCAATTTACAATCCTTGTCACCTGATAGTTTCTACGAAGTTAATGTCCATGTCATATTCTTTAAGTTTAGTAACCAAGTTTGTCTATCGACTTTCTGTAGACTATATTTGTTATATGTGTGTTTCTTTAAATGCACTTTGATATACATGAAAATTATGAATAGTAAATTATGAAGGTCGGATTGCTTCAAAGGCCAAGTGCATAGGGAATATGTAGTAACATGCTCTTTTCACAACTGACTTAGTTACTGATACACGAAATGATTAATAGAAGGCATTGGACAACTCATAGAAACATGTGACATTTACTTGGCATAGTTGCTTACTAGACTCTATTTTTTTCACAAATCTCACCAAATATACCTTCCATAAATGACCTGGTTATCATGAAAATTAGGTTTCTTTCGGAAATCCATGGTGTAGAACGAACATTTTATTTGCAAAGTTGCTTAATAGCCTCCATTTTTTCGCAAATCCGAGAAAAACTACCTTCCATAAAAGACTTTGTTATCATACAAATTAGGTTGCTTGTCAGAATCCACAGTGGCCAAAGATTTCAAATGCCAAAGTGAGACATCCTTGGACTGGGCGACACCCTGGTGGTGGAAATTTAATAATCAATTTAATTATGTAGTTGTAACGGGTGGTTAGAACGAGTGCATGTCGGGTGCATGCACGATAATTTAATAAGCAATTTAATTATGCAGTTGTAGCGGATGGTTGGAACATGTGTGAAACAAGTGCATGTACAAGTCTCGAAGTACCGATGCGCCAATCCTAAATGGCTATCTTTTATTTACCAAGTGTTTGTTGTGCTAAAGATATATATTTAACGTTTATTAAATTAATAATTATTTTTTTTATTAAATTTATAAATAATCATTAATGTTTTAATTATCTATATAGAACTATATAAAAAAGTTTAAAAAATCATTTTTACACCAACTAAGAAACATCATTATCAAATACTATGTTATAAACTTTAGCCTTAATTTCTATCACACTTATATCATTTACGCAAATTTCAATCACCTACAAAAATCACTACATCATTTTTTATGTATTTTATTTAGTAATTGTGCAGAAGCTATATTTGTGCGGACTATATGTTCGTACTGGAGATGTATAATTATATTTTATTAAATTAATAATCAACTTTTAGTTTTAATATATGTATATACGTAAAAATCATTTTTTTAACAATATACATATGTGTAATAATATTTTTTTATTGACAACATAGATAACCATTAGACTAAGTGTCTTTTGTGCATGGATATAGATGTGCGGAAGTGTAGAAGCTATATGTGTGCATACTATATGTATGTGTTGAAGATGTATAATTAAATTTCTTCGCGGGAACTACTATTTAACTTTTTTTAATTAATAAATAATTATTAATCTTTTAATTATTTGTATAGGACTATATTAAAAAAAATTAAAGATTTTTTAGGACTATATGTTTGTGTTGTAGATGTATCTTTCAGGAAGATATATATGTTTAACAATATATTTTAAGTTAAGCATATGCATAAAAGCATTTTTTTCACTTTATATACTTATTTTTAATATATGTATATACATTAAAAAATGTTTTGTTAAGCATATGCTAGTGCTGATGTGCAGAAGATACATGTAGATGGAACGCAGAGACATTGTCATCGCAATGGCTTCGCACAGCCTAAAAAATAACTATGTAAAAGGGATTTTGACTAAACAATTCTAAATATATATTGGGTTTACAGAATAATTTGACACAAGATTTGCATTCAGAATTTTGTACTACTGTAATGGGTACATGAGCTATGATGACCAAAAAGATTCCTTTTGTTTGAAAATCTCCAAATTAGATATGTTTTCACTTGCAATTTTCCATGTTTCTCGTAAGCTTCTAAAATGGCCATATCTTTGCAGTGTGCAAAATCATATGTCCATCACTAGTGTAATCTGCATAGATGTCTCAAGCGCTTGCAAGAGTCTAGTATATTCGCATCTTCTTTGCCCACAATGTGCATATCCACACCTGCACACTGCTGGATTTTGTGCACCCATATCTTCAGCCTTCCCGCAATCTGCACATGTGTATCCTGCAAAGAAGAAATTTATTCTATTTTTTAAGAACTATGTCAAGATATCAAGAAAGTCATTGCACTGCACTCCCGCACATCCGCACTTCTAATACTTCAGATAATTGCAAAATGAAATCTATTGGTGATCCACTGAACCCAATGGAAGTTGCATTTTAATTGATTACATGTATATATACATTTAGGCTTCATCGTAATGTCGACCAAGAGAAGTTATTATAGTTGCTGGTTGTTTTTAGTTCTATTCAACTGGCCATTGCATACAGGTTACTGGAGTCACGCATAGTAATATAAATTGTTTGTCTTGACATTTTGGGAGGGACACAATGCTAACCTTTTTTCTTTGCAATGAGATGAAACATATGGGTTGGAAAAGCAATCAACTATGGTACTTATCTTATTACAAGTTCAATAGTTTACAGTGCATTGGAACAGTAGAAGAAAACAACTATTGAAAGCCCATGGAAAAAGGCATTTAGAAACATAAGTGTTGTTTTGAGAAAGAACAGGGGAAAATGTTATTGAAGACTTGTGTACTTTTGTAAAATTTGCAATCATTGAATTCAAGTGGTAAACTTGTGGATAATTTCTACCATATATAGATTTTAGTTAAAACGTCTGCAATTTACCAATTTTCTTGTAAAATATTTGGTTTAATGCAACAACATAACAATGTTTTTTTTATTGAAGTTTGATTGCATTTGATTCTATATAGGCCAAATAGAATATTATTGTTAGTTTTTGTCTATGAGAAGTTTATCATAGACACCATAGAAATAGAAATAATATTCAGTCAAACCAAGTTGCTTAAATCAATGGAAACTACACTGATTATTCCATGTCATGCTATAATCAATAAATAAGATTATTTTAGATACCTGTTTTCACCCACCTAACAAACCCCATTTGACACAATATTTATTTTACTTCTCAACATAACAAGCATCAAAATGCCTAAGTTGATTTTTATGCCAAACCTTTATCACATGTTATATTCTTGCTTGCACTAGATGGAAATGTAAGAAATTATATTCAAACAAGCAGGGCAATATTCAAATGCATATCAATACCTGTAAGCAAAACAAATGTAGTTGTGATTTCTTGTACAATGATAGTACAAAATTGTTTTTAGCAACAATTTCTGACACCGACAATAGATATGCATATCACATTTGCAAACAACATCAAATTCCCGAAAGATATCAAGATTGCGTTACAAATTCCATAGCAACGACAATAGTCGAAGCATCGAATACCAAAAGTTGTTCAAATTGCAATCTAGTTCTTGTAACAATATATCAATGTTGCAATGTAACATGACCAATAACATCTAAACATCTAGTCCAATGTGCATCAAAATTTTGGCATAATGGAATTGCAAAGAATGCAATAGAATGACATTGCAATGCCAACAATGTCCAACAAACACATTTGACTCAATGCATACGCTTTTGCTGGTATTCAATAACTACACAGGCAATATGTATTTGTGATTTATATAACATTACGCATCAACATTTTCATTAATATAAAAAATAATAACTAGATTATAGTTATAGTATCTGTACAAAAAAATAAAAAAGCAATAGAAAAAAGTCATGTTGCACATGCACAATGACATTGTCCTCGTTCAATCTCTATCCCACATGCAACACAACGTTGTCTTCATTTAAGGTAAATTTTCCATGTACTTGAAAGTTGCACAACATATAAACTGTTTTGGGCTTCTTTTGCAAATATGTTTCATATTGCATTTATGTTAGGCCAGAAAGCAGTTCTTGCAATATAGATTCCCTGCCAGTGCATTGCACGTTATTGTTGTGGATTGTACGTATAACAACACCCAAGCAATGTTTATATACAAAATTACATCTCTTGTTACATCTTACACAATCAAACATTGCATTTTTTATCAAAGCGGATACCCCTGCAAGAGAGTTGCAAATTGCACAAACATGTTCAAATGCAGTTGAATATGCATTTGTTGCTATGATTGTACCTTCGACCTATTTATACAATACAAAGTATAGATTGACAACTCTATCTACAAATCTCGTGTACAAGACTATTTGAAAACACACACACATGTGTGTGTGTGTGTGTGTTTTCAAATAGTCGTGTACACGAGATTTGTAGATAGAGTTTCCAATCTATACTTACAACATTTGTCGACCCAGTTAGTTTTTTCAAATATTTGACCGTTTTTGTTGTGAGTTATGTTATAAATGTCGATTGTGTTGTGTGAAACACCTTTTCTTTTACATCTCTCCTCTTCGTTATATTTTTAAATATCAAAATGGGAAATTTCCTTGTTTGCAATTGTTGTTCCAGAGAAGCGAAGAAATGTCCATATGTCTTGAACAACTACAGCTGATACATAAAATATGGTAGTTTTCATATGTCTACACCTAAGATATACCAACATATAAACAAAAAACATTTGACAACAAAAAAGTATATCGTTGCTTTGTCATCCTCTGTATTTCCATCTTTTTTATGCAAATTGTACTGTGAGCCAACTTTCCTAGCCAGTGTGATGACAAGTCCAATAGTGTCGATTGGATGCATGTATGTATTACTTGCAAATTTATTTACTGTTGTGTTTGGTGTGAAATTGTATTCTTTGCAAGTTGGAGATACTATCTCGACGACACTTGATTCAAGTATCGATATAACATGATTGAAATCACCATGGTCATAGCCACTTTTTGGTAGAATTTTGAAATTTGTAATAGATATTCCAGCCCCAAGAAGGATCTTTTGCTCTTGTCTTTCAATGAGGTGTGTAGGAACAGTCAATGTAACTGTCATCATGTCATTTGCATATGTCATGTCAGCACGCAAGATTTTGCATGATCTATTCACTTTGTTCAAATATGTGTTGTAAACAACCATCGCATCTCCAATGAATACCTCCCCAGTTCTGCAATTGTTCAAGTCCTCTATTGAGACAATATTCAAAGTTGCATAGCTACATCATGGAATAACAATTGCAGAAAATAAGAAATATGAAAAACAGTTTCACTGTATTTCTTGTCCAGCTGCAAAATGTACACTTTTATATACATACCTTTCCAATTTGTCTTGCTATGCTAGGATAGTTGCTTCACCCGTTCCTGTCACACTTGAATCCCCAACATTGATTGCTTCAATTACAGGTATATCTATTTTTCCTAAACTGAATATAGCAATTTGCAAATTGCATAAGCACCCGACGCTATTAGCTCATCGTGCTATCACAACGTGCAAACAGAAAATAGCTTATAGGAATTTACCTCTAGCTATGTTGTTGGGAATATGTCTGCGTTGCACTAGTACTAATAATTCCCTCGCTTGTCCAACTTCTCCTACTTGTGACAACAAATACATGAACGCGTAGCACATACAATATATTTTATACTATGTTTAATTTGGCATATGGACGTCTTTCTTTCTTTTTCGTAGGACAGATGCACATCAACTATGTAAGTCACAAAAGCACATTTCACACGATACGACACGCATAATTGCAAAATTGTTAATGACGTGTACATGATTGAGCTTCCAAAATGCCTACAAAGGTAAAAGATTTGTCATGTGTAACAAAATTTGCTATGATCATTGACACATAACATTGTCCATTGTGACAAACTTGTACTTTTCTGCTAGAAAAACTATATGCATTTGCACAACACTTCGAGCCAGATCTGAGAATTAAAATGCATTAGCAATTAGAAATCAACGACATAATGATTGCATGACCCTATGGAACACTAATAGCTAGACACACTAATAGCTAGGTAATTTGCACGATGATCGAGTGATTTATGGCAGTTTTGTTTGCAAAAAAAAGGGCTAATTAGAACTTCTGAGAAGTAAATGTTGTGGTTGTATATCAAATTCCCAATGCTTTCTATTAATCACTCCTCGTATTCCATGACTAACTTAGGTTTGGAAAACATATGTTTGTAAATATACAATGCTTTATATTAATCATTTCTTGTATTCCATGACTAATTCGGGCCTGGAAAGAACATGTTAATAAATATTCCCTGTGCATCTAGCCTTAAAGAAATACAACCTCAGTAATGTACTATTGATAACTAATGGGTTTATCAAAATGAATTTAAAGAAACAAAGCTATAGCAGATAGAAAAATAAAATAGCATTGATGTGTGAATAACATATGCAACACGTATTCCAGTAACAATCTTTCTTAAGGGGCAATTTAGAGAAGGTCCATGGACAAATTTCCTTTCTAAACTTGAACAATATGACATGGACGTTAACTTGGAGGAAGTTTCCAAATGACAAGTACTGTAAATTGATGACTAGTATTGAGGTTGTGCACATCACCTGTGCAAATGATGCACTCAATCAAGATGTAACCATCTCTTAGAAAACTTGTAGTCAAAATCTTCTTTACCTAGCCATATATAAGAAAACATGACAGGTTAGTAGATTTGCAAATATCAGATTACACAGCGAGTCATGGGAAGTACATAGGACACTGGAAATGACGACACTCTCACACATGCAACACAATAACTACAAAGTGTTTCACATTATCTAAGAATCAAGAAATCTGACATAGCCATATCACACATGTGTGAGACGCCCAGATAGTTATCACCTGACAAAGGACAAAGGCCACTAGGAGTACGGAGAATTGTTGGCACTGCATACATGATCAAGGGAACCTAGATCCGAATTGCAACGTATTAGTATAGGAACATCAGTGCATGGATCTAGTCCAAAAACAAGAACATGACCACGACAATTTCTAACTATATTTTGAACTATTTATACCACTTGCTAGGGCCATAGTATTTCCTGCCAATTTGCATTGATCCATGAATACAACTCCCACTACATGTCAATTGAGTAGTTATACCAACCACCCAACTACCAGGTCTATTTATTCTAGGAATCATACTTTAACTGAAAAGTCCCTACATCCATGGCTTCTCTTAGCAAACATGTAATTTACTATAGGAAACAGTTAATGCAAATCACTTACAGTCCCATAGTCTCATTATCACGTCAGCTTGCACCGAGAATGAAACTGATGGGAAGGAGATCCAATGTACAGTTGATGATGAAGATTCTTATCCTTGCCAAACAGTTGCTTGAACTGTGCTTTGAAACTCTCGTTGTTCGCCAGCTCTCTCTGTCAACATTTGTGGTACATATTTCCATGGATCAACACCTTTGTTGAACCCAACGGATTCATTCTGTGAACTCCCCCCTCCATCGATTGCAGTTGTCCTCCTCGTCTTGGATATCAACTAAGAGGATCTAGACAAGAGGATGATGTTGGGCATGTCCATTGCAATAATCACCCAATATGTGTGATTCACAAGTGCTTGAGTAACATGACAAAGTTCTAGCTGCAGGAGGACTTGGACCAGCTACTGCATCAATTTCTGGAATACAAGATGAAGCACACCCACGCTTCGCTTATCTAGATGAAGCCAAAGAAAATAGATGTCATCATCTTGGAAAAATGCACACCAAACCAAGTTGTTACTTCTGGGACGACCTTACTCGTTCCAAAATTTGTCTAGCATTGCAACAACAACCTAGAAAGATGATTTGCACTTACTCAAGCAATGTGCGGGTATCCAACCTAGACACATTCACAACACACATAATTCAACATAACATCATTTTGATCTCCCATCATGACATGAGTCGAGCACCACCAAGTCAAAAACATATGAAACTTGCTAAGTATTGAATCTTAGTGCTCAGAGTTTGCAACAGATTGCAATTTCTGGAGAAACAAGCCATCATGCACCAAATGTCAAGATTGTCCTCGCTTTCTCTTCTTGTTGCACTATAACACCAACTGCATCAAGCGATGGTGTTAACAGATAAGCGTTAAATGACAAGGCAAGTACATATTAAAAACACAAAATCCATGGCCTAGAGCCATGCAACCATTGCTCAAATGAGCGAGTACATAGTACAATTCTATGAAATGTACTAGTTGGATTTTGTATATATCGTTCTTTTCAAATGAAAATCATCCAAATTCAGATATTGTTTTCCAATCCAGTGTGTCCTTTCTCAATTCAATGCTTAACTATTTTACTCCTATATGTTTTTAACTTTGTCAATGCACTTCGATCCAATACATTGTCCATTTACATTTGACAGAGGGTTGGCACATCTATGTAATTCCCAGATAAACTCCCGTGATAATTTTTTGACTTCGCCATAAAACATTCAATATGCACATAACTTGTAGTTGTGCACATCATATCTTGACAAGCATTGGATGTCCAACTCACTACAGACACGATAGACATGGATGCAACATGCACTTTTGATTATACATGACACTATGTGGTATCGATATATATTGTTGCATCTTCATACAAGTTACCAAAAAAAAGGTTGTTGCTTGTCTAATTGTTATAGGCATACCTTCTCTTGGAACATTGTTCTTTAGTTTCTTCTCCTGCAATGCTTGTCACTTCTTACTCTCCTCCAATTGCTCTATTTCATGTCCATGTGAAAGCAGTAAAACAAACTCAATGAACATGCAAATAAACCCTTATGTCAAAATTAACATGAAATACACAATGTTAAGGAACAACAAATGAATAATGCATCAATGAAATTAGAAAAATGCACCTTTGTAACTTTTGTTCCATGTTTCTTTATTTTCCCTATTGTCCTTTTTAACATCAGTAATTGGTTTGATGTAATGCACATCGAACAAGTCAAACAACAATGTAGATTGATGGCAGCAAGATGCAAACACAATGCAAATTGCCGATATTTTATTTTATTTGCGACCAAAATATCTACTATATCAGGGACTTGCAATGCCCCACACAATTTCTTGATACACCACATAAATAATTGTTGAT
>ML820787.1:108046-142407 GCA_009831015.1 Picea engelmannii
ATAATAAACCAATCTCGAAACAACATACCTTTTTTTTGTCTCTATTATCTTTGATTCTTTTTCCATATACATAGTTTCTGAGATAGCTCTTGACCAATTTAACCCACCCTTGAAAAAGAAAAATAACAACAAAGCAGTAAATTTTTTGTCGCATATATGATGCACGTCAAGAATATTTCATTCAACCATTTGATCCAGCAACACAACTGATAGAAGAGAATTGGTTTTTCCTAAACACCACACCAATGTTAATGCAGTTTTGAATAAAACCAAGTAACAGTACTATGCATATAGCACACACTATCATTAAAGGCCACACACTAGGAGGAAAGGAAACACATCTAGAATCATCACGAAGCAAATGTGTTTCTTATCTGTAAATTGCTCGATGATCTAACTGATATATGTGTAAAACATAGTTTAGCATACTCGCATCGTGTTGTTGTTTTTTAGGTAATGTCAAGTCTGTGATCTATTTGTCTTGGATATTTTTCTAATCAAAATCCTTCTTACTTCGCTACTTTCGAGGTTGGACGAAATTTTTGCAACAACTGGTGCGAAAATGCAGAATAATAAGTGGCATGAATTATGTGCACAAGCATTGAAAATAGACAATACTCGTTATGCTAGTGATATTCCTCTGCCACTACCAAAGTACCCAAGACATGTGTACATCAAGTGTCACCACATGTTCATACCTATACTTTGTCTACCTAAGACAATCTATTTTTAATCCTTGTGCAGTGAACACGCATGGTTCATCCTGTCGCATTGCTACACTTCCATGCCTCTGCACCTCCAAAAGTTATGCATCCTTGATTGTGACAAGCGATGTAATTTGCAATATAGCTCATTGATTTATTGTAAATTGATTTGTTCCAATCTACATCTAGAACCATTGCAAAGAAAATTCCAATGTTAAATTGAATAAACCAAGTAACTATATTATGCACAAAGCACATATTATCAAACATGATTCGAGATGAAAAACCAAGGCAGCGCAGGAAGAACATATGCAATTGTTCTCTGTACAAGATTTGAATATAGAACAAGTGATAAATAGACAAAACACCCCCTCTATGCAGTATACACCTATGCGGAATTACTGATGACATCGCTATGTCAATCGTACAAGCCTCTATGCAACCAAATTTGTAAATGTGAAACCATAAGTGACATGAATTCTCGGCGCAAGGATCCAAACTCTAGAATCCTGCAAAAGAATTGAAAATAGAACAAGTGTATGCTCAATCTGTTTTGAATCCTCATCCAATTCACACAGTTATACTCAGTGTACTTCAGACCCTATATTTTGGTGCCTTGTACGAAGAACATGCATCGAACATCCTCACGCCTTGTTATACTTCCACAATTCTGGATTTCCAATACTCTTGCATCCGTCATTGTGATAAGAGACACAATTCATAAATCAAGTCATTGATCTATGATAAATTCATTGGCTCTTCTTTCAGAAGAAAGACCACGCATCCAGAAACAATGCCAAGCAAATTCAATGCTTACCTGTACATTGCTCGATTGTTTTTTATTATGCTTATTCCTATTCGAAAAGTAGTTGATATATGTTTAAAATCCATTTTATCTGATTGACATCTTGCTCTTGGCTTTGGCATAATTCCAGTTATGCAATCTATTTGTCTTTCGACAATTTACTAGTTAAAAACATTTTTACTTGTCCACTTTCGATGTTGGACAGAGCTTTTGCAATAGCAGGTGCCAAACTTCACAATAATAACCAGCATGAATTCTTTACACAATGAGTGAAAATACACAGTGCTAGTTGTTCTATCCATATTCCTCTGCCACTACCAACCTATGCTAGAAATCGTTGCCATATGTTCATAGTTATACTTGGTGCACTTAAGACAGTTTATTTTTTAAGCCTCATGCAAAAAACCTAAAACCGATCACTCTCCCACATTTCTACACTTCCGCGCTTTTGTGTTTCCAATAGTTTTGCATCATTGAGTATGACAAGAAACGTAGTTTTCAATGTAGATGTATATCATAAATTGATTTTCTTTGATTCAGGGGGAAACTGTACACATCTAGAAGCACTGAAAAGCAAATGTGTTTCTTATCTATACATTGTTCGATGGTTTTTTATTATTTCTATTCGAAAGGTAGTTGATATAGATATTGCTATTGGCCTTGATGCAATGACAAATCTGCAACCCATTTATCTTTGGACAATATGCAAGTAAAAAAAATGTTTTTTATATGATGCACATCAAGAATATCTCATTCAACCATTTGACCCAGTAATACAGTTGATAAGAGAAAACTAGTTTTCTTAAACACTACACCAATACCAATGCAAATATGAAAGAAACCAAGTAACTGCACTATGCATAGAGCATAAACTATCAAACACGATGCCAAATGTAGAACTACGACAATGCAAAAAGGGAATACGTATCGATTCTTCGCACAAAATTTGAATATAGACCAAGTGCTAAATAGACAAAGTACCAACTCTATGTAGCATACACCTATGCGGAAGTGCTAATGACATTGCTTAGTCAATTGCACAAGTCTCTATGCGACCAACTCTGCCAATGTCAGACCATAAGTTGCACAAATTCTCAGCGCGAGCGTTGAAAGTATACAATCCTCGTGTACCCCACATAACTATACTTGGTGTACTTAAGACGATCTGTTTCTAAGCCTTGTGACAAGAACTTGCACAAGTCACCCTCTCGCACCTCATCATTTCCAATAATTTCACATATGTCATTAAGACAAGCGACGTAATTTTCAAAATCGATCACTGATTTATTATAAATTGATTTTCTTCTATTTAGGAGAAAACACGACACATCTAGAAGCAGTGCTAAGAAAATGTGTTGTCTATCTCTAAACTTCTCGATGTTTTTTTATTATGGATATTTCTATTGGAAAAGTATATGATATGTGTAAAAAACATTTTAGCAAATTGGCATCCTGCTCTTCACCTTGTTGTAATCCCAGGTCTGCAAGCTATTTGAACAATCTGCTTGTCAGGATCTTTTTTTTACTTGCCCACTTGTGAGGCTAGATAATCGTTGTCATGTGTTCATAGCTATACTTGGTGCACTTAAGACAATATGTTTTTTAATCCTTGTACGGAGAACCTGCACTGGTCACTCTTCTGCATTACTACACTTCCACGCTTTTGCATTTCCAATAGTTTTGCATCACTAAGTGTGACAAGCGATGTAGTTTGCAATATAGATGCATGATTTATCATAAATTGATCTGCTCCGATTTAGGAGGAAATCGCACCCATCTAGAAGCACTGCAAAGTAAATGTGTTGCTTATTTGTACACTGCTCGATGTTTTTTATTATTGTTATTACTATTCGAAAAGTAGCCAATATACGTGTAAAAGAAATCTTGGTCGATTTCAATCCTGATATTGGTCTTGACACAATGACAGATCTGCAACCCATTTATCTTTAGATCATATGCAAGTAAGAAAAAACATTTTTATATGACACACATCAAGAATATCTCATTCAACCATTTGATCTAGCAATACAACTAGTAAGAGAGAACTGGTTTTCTTAAATACTACACCAATGCCAATGCAAATATGAATGAAACCAAGTAATTATACTATGAATAGAGCACAAACTATGAAACACGATGCCAGATGCATAACTACGACAGTGTGGAAAGGGTAGATGTATCAGTTCTCCGCACAAAATAGACTAAGTGCTAAATAGACAAAGTACCAACTTAGTGTAGCATACACCTATAAGAAAGTGTTGATGACACTACTTTGTCAATTGCACAAGTGTCTATACAACCAACTCTATCAATGCTAGACCACAATTTGCATGAATTCTCGGCACGAGCATCGAAAGTCTACAATCCTCGTGCACCTCGCACAACTATACTTGGCGTACTTAATATGGTTTGTTTCTAAGCCTTTTGATGAGAACCTATGCAAGTCACCCTCCCGCACCTCGGCATTTCCAATAGTTTAGTTTTGCATCCATTATTGTGACAAGCAACATAATTTGCAAAATAGATCACCAGTTTATAATAAATTGATTTGCTTCAATTTAGGAGAAAACACGACACATCTAGAAGCAATGCCAAGAAAATATGTTGTCTATCTGTAAACTTCTCGATAGTTTTTTATTATGGCTATTTCTATTCAAAAAGTATTTGATATGTGTAAAAGACGTTTTAGCAAATTGGCATCCTACTCTTTTCCTTGTCGTTATCCCAGGTCTATGAGCTATTTAAACAATCTACTTGTCATGAGCCTTTTTGCTTGCCCACTTTTGAGGATGGACAAAGGTTTTGAAATAGTTATATCTCTACCCTCCATACAAATATGCATCTCGTACAACACAACATCTCTAAATGACTGTTGTTTTCTTTCAAACCTGTCAAAATCAACCTGTGAAAAATCACTGGAATATCATCCAAATTACATCTGTTATCGCAATTCGTCATACAGATGCACGGGATAGCATGAACATAAATGGCATGAATGCTCTGCACAAGCATTGAAAATACACAGCACTGGATGTGTCAATGATATCGATCTACCACTGTCGATATGCACAAGGCATAGTGTCGCCATATATCTAGAGAAAAAGCCTCTGGGAAAATTGTTAAATGCTCATCTTTTTGAACTATATCTACTTATACTACAATCAAACCCCCAACAAAAAGAAAACAGATGGAACACATTGCAATACACCAACCTAAAAACAACATTTCTCTACAACACATGCAAAATAATGCACTGCTCCCTAACTTTATACCCGCACTATCTCCATAGCATCAATCAACTGCAAAACAAGATGAAAAATATAAGTCGACAACAAAGAACCACCTGGCATGAATTCTCCGCACAAGCATTGAAAATATACATCATTTCTTGTGTCAACAATACTTATTTACCACTTCTGATATGCGTAAGACATAGCCACATCGAGTGTCGCCACATGTTCATAGAAAAATCCTTCAGACAAACTGTAGAATGTCTATTTTTCTAAACTATATATGCCTATACCATAATCAAACCCCCAACAAAAAACATAACATATGAGACACAGTGTAATGTACCAAACTAAAAACAACATTACTCTACAACACATGCAAAATAATGCACTACTCCCTAACTTTTCATCCCCGCCATCTCCATAGCATCGATCAACTGCAAAACAAGATGAAAAATACAAGATGACAACAGGGAAACACAACATAACAATCAAGACCTGTTTTTCCCTGGCATATAACATACAATGCATAGGATTTCTTACAATCTGATGCACATTTCCACAACCAAAAAATCAGAACTCTTGGAACTCACCACTTCTAGCACTTGCAAATCCAAAACAACTTCGTCTCTTTGAACAAGAAAAGATGACATAGTAGGTAAACCCATTAAACAACCCAAAAAAAAAGTAAACAATACAACCTCAAAACAACACACCATCTCTCCATGCTCACCTTTGACTACCTTCAGATTACACAGTCTCTGTAATATCCCCCAACCCACTTGAATTTCTCCTGGAAAAGCCAACAACACAATAAAAGCAGTTGCACTATGCACAAAGCAACCTCTATCAAACAACAACTAGACAAACTATCAAACAACAACACAACATCAAAACAAAACACCTTCTCTCCCTATTCACCTTTGTCTGTTTTCGGCCTACACAGTCTCTAAAACATCCCCCACTCGACTTGACTTACTTTTGGAAAAATCAGCAATACAATAGAGCTAACTGCACTATGCACAAAGCAAACTCTATCAAACAACAACTACACAAACTAATTGCAAAATGCATATATTAATATAGTGATCAACTGGCTAGAAGCAAGATACTTGATGCACAAGACTCCTTACCCACCTCTCCTTCCCACCTCGTCTTCTTTGCTTATAGAAGAATATAGCATTAAAAAATAATTCAATTAAATCTCATTGTAATTCATGAAAGCTATCCCAAGGAACCATGTCAAGCAGTACACAAAAATCCCTTCAAAATTTATGAACTGTACTAAATCTAATGAAAAATCGAAGAAAAATAATTCATATATGTTTATTAAAATAATTCTATATATCGTATAGTAAATATATATGCATCTTCTCTGGCCCACCACTTTAAATGCAACCAATTTCCAGCTGACATTGTAGCAAGCTTCATAAACTTTCATGGTCTCTGAACTTTGAGACTAGTACATGCAGCCCTTCCAACCATCCACTAAACCTGCATAATTAAATTTCTTATTCAATTCCCACCGTCAGCTTGACAATAAGATGTTATTTTGAACAACCAATCAAAGCACAACAAAAAAATTTAAATCTCTCCCAAAAAAGTTTAACTTTGGAAAACAACACCAAATTTTCGGTCAACGCGAAAAGAAAAATGCAGTCAACGCAAAAATGATTGTTATAGTCCCAGGCATTCGACATGGACTATTAATAGTATTGTCTTCATAACAATAATAATCAACTTTTTTTCCTCGGGATAGGGTGTCCTCTCGCCAACACAAACCAACAGGGGGAGCGTGTCGACCTATACCCACCTCGAGAAAACATGTGGACGGTGTATTATATCCCTCCCACATCCCTTCAGAAGCTCCTAGCCATCTCTCATCACTGCAAGTGTATGTACATCAAGAGTTAGTGGGAGCGACAATCCTAGGTTATGGTGATCACAGTAATGACACTACCATTACTCCCCTTGATGATTTCAGCACCTATGAGGAGCACCTTGAGTGGGATCATGTCATTTCATAGCAGGATTGCAATGAACTTGAGTCATTGCAATTTGGAAAGGATGATCATTATACATGAAGGGATGGCGAATGCAGGGCTCGATCCTCCCTCTCTAATTATGAGTCTATTGAATCTCAGTACCTACACCTCAAGTCAACACATGGGCTCAGTATTTCAAAGGATGATTAGCTTCAGGTTATGATCACAGATCTGGTAAGGGTGCAACCAACTTGGGTTCTCATCTATAAATTTCATATGCAGTGTTTGACGAGTGTTAGAAATAATTGCTCTGAGCTTCTTGGTCAACAGTGTTGGGTATTGAATTATATCTCCATGCACGCTCTGTCTCTCCTCCTCCCTCTTCTTTCTTTCATTTCCATGGCACCCCGAGGAAGAAGGCTTGGTCACCCTATTGCTACCCCTTCCTGCGTTGTCAGAGCCGCTAAGGCCATAGGCAATTTTTATTCTGCCTATGTCGTCGACGACGCTTATACAACCATGGATGCCCTAGAAGTGGAAGATCGTCTTGTTCGTGACTTCAAAGAAGCTGATGAAGTCGAAGTCGAACTATGGGGTATAGTTCCAGATGTGGGCTACACCGATTCCAAAAACTCAATTTTCTTCAGAACTATTGAACTCTATTAGCACACTAAGACTCTTGTATCCTTGGGGTTTCTACCTAAAGATGAGGATTTCAGGAAACTCAAGAGCATAATGGAATCCCTTGAAATACGAAATGCTTACACCTCAAAAATCCTCACTTGGATGGCCAATCGGCTTGGTGGGACCTTCTCTCCCCTAGATAGGAATTACTCAGGCCAGGAATCCTCGAATTTTGTTGCTCAAAGGACTACCTATGTTGTTTCTCACCCACAGGTTTCTCAGGATCACTGATGATAGATGTTTTAGTTCCAGTTTCTCTTTTGGTCTATGTTATCTTGAAGGTTGCAGGCTAGTTACAGTTAAACAATTGTATAAGCATGTTCAACCAATTTTTTATTTTCCAAGATTTAAGACATATGAACAGCTTTTGGCCTGGTTTCCCCATTAGAACGGGTTCTTTAGGTTTCCCAGAGACTGTCATGGTCTCTTGGAGTTGGCTTTAATATGCTCTCTTGTATATTTTGTCAATAGTTAACACAATATATACTTACCAACAACAAAAAAATAATCAACTTTTTTCTTTTCTTTTAGGCTAATATGTTTTTTAAGTGTTCATTATACAAAGTGAATTGATATTATGGTTGGTTGAGATTCTAGCAACAGTCTAAACAAATCTCAAAATCTTGTAACTTTGTGTGGGGTAGTATAATCATAACTAATATATGTATATTTTTTTAAATATATTTATCATATCTTTGATTATTTTTTTTTGGATAGGGATAAGGAGGTTTTAATGATAATTTGTATCACGTGAAGCATTTACGTGTCCATAAGGACACTTTCATAAAATTTTAAAGATACATGTTAATACGAGTAAGTTAATAAGTGGACAAACTCAACCATTTTCCCATCGAAATTCTTCCCAAATTCAGAACAATTTTTCTCAAAAGTTATATTTCAACATGATTGATAGGAACTTTGTCATTATGGATTTTGAACCATTTAAAGAAGACCTAGATCGTCGTAATTTCAAAAAATATCAGTGGAATAGGACAAAACTTTGCATAGGGTCACCAGAAAGGTTGAATTTGTCCACCTTTTAACTTACTCCAAATCAATGTACTCATATATTGATTTCATACAAATTAAAAAATATTAAACAATTAATAATAATAGTAACTCATTTTTTGTTGCTTAAATATATTAAAATATACTCGATAGGAGGATGATGCTTTGTGGTTAGGTTTGCATTTGGTCTAGGGGGCTAGGTTTTCTGCAGAAAATCCCTAGCCCCTGGGTCTCCCTTCCCTGTCGTTGTTTTCCTCTGCTCCATGTACCCTCCTTTCTCTTCCCTCGATCTTAGTAGATCCATGACCCTCCCTCATCCTCGCTTTCCCCTCCACCTTTTCCCTCTTCCCCCAAGTCACGTCAGATGGATAACCCCCCAGACGACCTCAAGCCCCTGGATTACTCAACATATATGTTCACATCCTTAGAGATCTAGATGTCCTTTTTCCCAACCACGCACGTCACCTTTATGTTTCTCCCCCATCACTTTCTCTCTTGCCTAACGATTTTTCGGCCTCCTTTTCTACACCTATCCCGCCTGAATCCTCGAATTTTTAGTATCCCTCCTTATCTTCTCCTTATTTCCCCTCTCCCAACAATGATGAACTCATACCCCCCCCCATCCTCCCTTGTACTAATTGTTCCCCTCCTTGACAAGTCTACCCTTCCTCTCCCCTGGACAATGTTTCACTTTCACCAATTTCTACCTTCTCCTTTTCACTAGGTTTTTTTACGCACAGCGACAGGTGGTTTCCATGAAAAGAGGGTTTGTTATCTCTCTTACATTAGAGTTGTTCATGTCAAGAATGCCTTAGCCAGCTTTCCTTGATTCCAAGAAAGCATCATTTGGAATGGACCCTCCATGAAAGTCATCATGGTTAGAGGATCCAAGCCATTTAACTCTTGTCAGAAATAATTGGATTCCCCTAAATGAAGATCTCCCTTAATATCCCCTAATTCAATTCCTGGAAAACCTCAAAAGAGTCAAGAAGGAAATGATTGCTTGGAGAATTGAAAAAAAATTACAAGAAAATCAAGCCCTTCTAGAAATAGAGCACAAGCTTAAAGATTGGGCGGAGGAAGAGATGGACTCAAACTGTTCTGAAGATCAAAAATAAAAAAATTCTCTTGCTAGAAAAGAAAAAGAAAGAGATTTTTAGCTCCAGAGAAATAGAGTGGAGGCTGAAAAGTAGAGCTCTTTGGCTCCAAGTTGGGGACGATAACACACAGTTTTTCCACCACATGGCAAATGGTAGGAAACAAAAAAATACAATTTGGGAAATCCAAAGGAACGATGGAACAATGGCCACTAGTTTTGAAGACATTGTAGCTACAGGAAATTCTCATTTCAAAAATCTATTCAAGGTAGAGCAAAGATAAACAACTGAAACCATTTTAAAGGTGGCGAGTATTTTTCCCAGTTTTGTGGATTAGAACCAAAACGAATCTCTAATGGAAGAAGTCATAGAAGAAGAACTCCAGAGAACATTACACAGTTTCCAGAAGGACAAAATTCTGGGGCCAAATGGACTCCTAGTAGAATTTTACTCTGGAACCTTTGAAATTCTTGGACAATATCTCCTCAAAACCACAGAATATTATCGCACCATTGGCCAAGTTTTAGCATCCTTCAATTCCACTTTGATTGCCCGCATCCCAAAGTCTGATAATCCATAATCATTCAATCAGTTCTGGCCCATCCCCCTTTAAAACATCATCTACAAAATTATAACCAAAATCATTGCAAATCGCCTAAAGAGATCCTTGCTGACAACATTTTCGGGGAACAATTTGGATTTTTAAGAGGAAGACAAATCCACCAAGCCATATGGATTGCAAAAGAAGTCTTACACTCAATCCACTCAGGAAGGCAAAAGGTTGTCATCTACAAAGTTGACTTGGCCAAAGATTTTAATCGAGTAAGTTGGCTATATATCAGGTTACTCCTCATCCATTTGGGATTCTCTCACTCCTTTGTTCTATTTGTACTTAGTTGCATCTCTCCCACTTCCTTTGCTCTCCTTATTAATGGCTCAACCTCCCCATTCTTCAAAGCAGAAAGAGGACTCATGAAGGGATTCCTTCTCTCTCCTCTACTTTTTCTCCTTGATCCAAAAAGGATCCAGAGAAGGTTAAGAACAACTCAGAATGCACAGAAGAAACTTAGAATGCTTAGAATGGCTTCAACAAATAGAAAAAGGGTAAAAATTCAAAGTTCCCAAAATTTAGTCAACACAAATTCGCACTAGACCAAAGTCAAAACAAATTCACACTACCAACCAACCATTTAATGTTGCTTGTTTGTAATGTGATATGAATTATATTTAAGGTTAAATTTTGAACTGAGACACCAAAGGGAGGGGCTCTACCTTTGGCCCAACACCTATTCACATGCTCTAGCGCCATACAACCATGGTATTTCGCCCACTTAGGGGCTTAACCCAATGGACCACTATATTTATCATATGTATGCCACTATATTTAACCTTTCCGCCATTTAAATGGTCGCCCGCCAGATTTAGCAGAGCATGCCCATATTAGTTGTAACCATATTCAAAAAAGGGGAGACCCTTGGGATTCGACCCCGGGACCTCCACCAACTAAGATATTAACTTAGCCTCTGCTAACCGCTTCGCCAACGGATTCATTTATGCCTAACCCCCCACACAATAATATATAAGGAGATCTCCAGTTCAGAGTTCGGAGTGCATTCGACACACAAAAGCACAAGAGAGGTAGGCGGAGCACATCCGTACAGTACGAATTTTTGCACAGTTTTTGAGGTTGGGCATGGATTTTGAGATCTGTCCAGTCATTTATTGTAGGAGCAGTGACACGGAAACTGTGGCAGGGGTGTCTTGGGGGCATGAAAGTGTTCAACTCAGATTGAGGCATGGAGACAATCATTTTTAGGTAAAATGACGCCACAGACGCAATGGTGGTGTTAGTTTTCTGATCCGAGCAAAGCTTATGTGTCTTAACTCTATATTGAGGTATACTTATTTATTTTGCCCAATTCTTTTGTGGAGTTAATAAAAAGACCTACCCATTTGAGAGCAGGACCCATAGACGTAGTCCACCAAAGACAAACTCCGTTATCAATTTCTTTGTGTTCATATTGCATGATTATGTCTCTTTCCTTTTGAACTTTTCCTTCTTTATGGTGTACTTTTGTTTATGCTCATTTAATACAGTTCTTTAATAAGTCACTTGGCGAAAAGATCTCGGATCATGTTGGTATCAGAGCAGTCGTCTTTGACTTGAATTGTTGAGTATGAATGCTTACTAGGGCCAAGCATAAGCAGGGTGAAGGGACTCTTAAGACTTTCAATCCCGAAGTTGGTCGTGCATCCCGAAGGAAGAAGATGGCAGAAGAGGACAAACGTGATGAACACGAGAAAAAATTTCACATGGTCTTTTATCGCATGTCAGAAATGGTTGAACGAATGTATGGAGATTGTGAGAAGAGGATGAAGAAGAAAGGGAAGAAAAAGGAAGCACCACCCGATGATGATGTTTCGGTAAATCAAGGGGTTGGAGGATATCCTCCTGAGCCTCCATCTTCGCCTTCAAGTTCTATTTCTTCTTCCTCTGAGCATTCTCATCACTCTCATCATTCTAACCATAAAGCCTCTTTTAAGAAACCATTATTAAAGCTTGATGTAAAGTTTGTTTTACCTATGTTTAATGGAGATGCTAATTCTGAAAAGTTAGACAATTGGATCCGACAGGTTGAAGTATATTGTTGTGTTCATCATATTGACGAAGAGGAAGTTAAAGTGAAACTGAATTCTCTTTGGTTGGAAGGCACCGCTCTCATATGGTGGGAGAGCAAGCTACATGACAGAAGTAAGTGTGGTAATCTTCTTTCCTCGTGGTTGGATTCTAAAACAAAGATAAGAAAGCAGTTCTATCCATTAGGGTATTTACATAAAGCAATGATGGAATGGAAAATTTTGAGACAGAGTAGAGGTCAGACTGTACAAATTTTCACAGAGGAATTTAGGAAGAGAGCACTTGCACTAAACATTCCTTTAGATTCCTATGAAACATTAATGAAGTATATTGGTGCACTTCACAGTTATATTCGTTATACTTTACTATTGTTTAACCCCACCAGTCTTGACGAAGTTTGTGTGCAAGCCACTCAAATTGAAAACAGGGGTAAGAATGGACAAGAGGAAAATCCATTCAAGCACTCTAAAAACCATTTCAATGGAAAAGGAAATGGGAAGGACAAGAGGATAGTTGTAGCAAAGAAGGAAGAAGGAAAACCCTCTTGCAGCCATTGCGAGAAAAGTGGTCATGATAGCGAACATTGTTGGAAACTACATCAAGAGTTAAGGCCAAAGCAGTTTGGAGGCAAAGGGAAGCCAAAGACCATTACTACAGTGAAACATGATCTTGGCTCTGATTCGGGTGACGAAGAAAGGATCGCAGCAGTTGGGATGCAAGTTAAAGATTCCTTTTATGCATATTCAAGTTATTTAAATTAATCACATGATGATGATAAAAGGAGAAGTGCACTATTCCACATAAGAGTTGTATTGAAACATACGAAGATAGACACATTATTTGATCTGGTTTCCCAAGTCAATTTAATATCAGAGACACTTGTTAAGAAAATGGGATTAACCACAAGACCTCACCATAAACCTTACCCTCTCGGTTGGGTATCTGATAAAGAAACGTTAAATGTCACTAAGCAGTGTAGGTTGAGGTTTGATATTGCTTCTAAGATGATAGATGAAGTGGATCTAGATGTGGTTCCTTTGGATGTCTGTGGTATTGTATTGGGGAGTCCCTATCTGTATGATAGACATGTTATCTTCTTTCGAAAGGAAAACAAATACCATCTTACAAAAGATGGAGTGGAATACATCATTAAAGCTCACAACATAAAGGACAAATCAACACTTGTTAGTTCAAGCCAAGTACAGAGAGTTATAAATGCTAACAAGAATCTTGTACTCACGATTGTAAAGGGGGAATGCCATGATAGGTATGATGTTGTTAATGTTCTTGATCCTTTACATAAGAATGAATTTCTTGAGATGAGACAAGTCTTTCTGTGGGAAGGCAGCCAACAGAAGACCTTTGACACTTCAAAGATCGGCATTGTGCCAATGCTCGCCTTACTTGACCTTTAGCAGCCATACAAGTTTGAGAATAGTGCCAGTACCAATGTCATAAGGACAAACATTTTTTTTGGATCTCCTACTGTTACATCTATTATTTTGAAGAATGTTTCCTTAGCCCATATCAATAACGATGGATGGGATACTAATGATGAAATATTCAAAGTTGTATGTGGGATCTTCCATGGTTTGCAGGTGAAGCAGTTTTGTTTGCAGGACAACTTACTCCACCATTTGAGTAAATCTCGCTTTCCTTCCTACAAGGAAGTGCATGTAACTGCAGAATATTTTGTTTCATTTGTACTTGGTCATTTTGGAATTCTAATGTATTTACAAGGATGGCATTTTCCTCGAAGGAAAATATTTGTAACCGTTATTGTAAAGGAATGTGTGTGGTACTTTTTTAAGCCCACTATTGAAAGGCCAGGGTTGTACACACCACTTCCTATTTCCTCTTGTCCTTGGGAAATTTTTCAGTGGATTTTGTAAGGGGATTACCCATGTCTAGTATGAGTCATGTCTACTTAGGTGTAGCAATGGATAGGATGTATGACAAGCAGGTTTCTCTTTTGTTATCCCAATATGTAAGGGTCCATTTCAGGTTGTCCACATTCATTATCTCTGATCGAGAGTCTCGATTGTTAGGAGAATATTAGACAAATTTGTGGCAGCTCATGGACACCATGATGGGGAGGAACATTTTTTTCCATCCACAGGCTGACAGACGAACAAAGGTAGTAAACAATACGGTGGTCCAGTTGCTTCAACGATATTGCAGCCAGCATCCAAGGTCGTGGGATGATCAGTTACTGTATGTCCAGTCTATGTATAATCAAGTCATGTATACTTTCACTCAGGATTCGCCAATTGAGACTTGTCTTGGGTATTTACCTAAGATCCACTTGGACTTTTTGTATGGGAAAGATCTTAGGGAGAGAGATGCAGCCCGCAAGTTCATTCAAGGGATTCAACAGATCAGCCAAGCAGTCAAGGGGCAGAAAAAGGAAGATGTCATCCAAGATCAAAGACTGAGGACTTCACGCAGGAATGAAATTACTTATCTTCAAGTACGCCTAAAGAGTACACAGTCCAACAAGACATGGCAGATCGAGAAGGAAAGAGTGAGGAAGAAATACCCTCACTTACCAATTGATTAATGAAATCTTTTGGTGGTCCAAAAATCTCTCAGTGGGAAGGCGTGATCCAAAAAGGATCCAGAGAAGGTTAAGAGCAATTCAGAATGCACAGAAGCAACTTAGAACGCTCAGAATGGCTTGAACAGACAACAAAAGGGAAAAAAAATCAAAGTTCCCAAAACTCAGTGAAAAGGGAATAATCGCGAAGAGCGCGTCATAAGATTTCTAACGGCATAAACGACTCGTCAAACGGAGTTACAGATCAAAAGTTATAAGCGGTCAACGTTCAGTCAAACTTGGTCAAAGTCAAAAAGTCAAAGTGACACGTGGCACAACTGAGTTGGAAATTTAACGTGGAAAGGATGGAAGACATGTGGGCAATTTAGGTGATGACACGTTTTAGTTTCATGGGAAAACCAAACTGTGACAAGTGTCATTTTTCATGGACAAATTATATGGTGCCATGTGGCCCAGTCATGGGTTGCCAGGTGGCACCCCTCCAATGGTTGGTATGTGAAAATGTTTTATCACTCCACCAGATTCGAACTCATGACCTCTCACTAGCTCAAAGGCCCCACAAATTCGCACTACCAACACACCATATAATGTTGCTTGTTTGTAATGTGATGCAAATTATATTTAAGGTTAAATTTTGAACTAAGGCGCCAAAGGGAGGGGCTAGTGTTGGCATGTTTTCGGACAGAGGCAAAGTATGCGTGTTTTTCATTGATGGCAAAGATCAGCACGATCAACAGAGCAATGATGGCATGGCAATGGCGAGATCAACTGAGAAGAGAAACAATGATCGTTGGATCTCATTCAAAATCCCCGATGACTGTCAGATCTGAATTCAGATAGGAGTAGCGCGCAGTAGAAGAGAACAAATCTCAGGCGTCTCATCAGAGCCTGAAAACCAACAGTCGTTGGATCCATAAGAAGGAGAACGATATTACGTGCAAGATGAAGCAGGCCTAAAAAATCCCAAAAGTAGGGGGACCGTCCATTATCAAACAAGACACGTGGTGAAAGATCAGAGCACGTCAAAGACTCCATTTCAGAGTTTTGCAGATCAGGAAATCCAAAGGAAGGAGGTGCTCTAAACTCTTGAACTCGCGATATGCAATATCCCGAAATGATTTGGGTCGTCGGATCGAGGATTGATCTGAACCTTTGGATCGAGGTATGGTGTGGAACGTTAGATGCAGAGGACACATGGCGAGCGATTTTTTTTTCGTTGACTGAAAGGTCAAAGGAAGGAGGTTCCTAACCTCTCGAACTCCCAATATGCGAAACCGCGATATAATCTCAATTGTTGGATCGAAGACAAATCTGGGCCATCATCTCTAGGAGGTAGATCATGACAAACCACGTCAGCGAGGACATGTGGCAACTTATGTCAGCAAGGACACGTGGCACGAGCATATAAGGACAAGTGTCAAATTGATTCGGCTTTTCAGGCCACTGGAAATCATAATTATGAGTGACACGTGGCAGCCACTCGGCTCTTGACATGTCATTGAGTGATGCAAGAATGACGTCACTTCGTGAGTTCTTGTTTCGGGAGTTTCAGCTTCAACACTTCCCCAAAGTCCCGAAGGCTCAAGTATCGGGGTGGAGGAGAGTCGTCAGATCACCGCGGATGGTGGACCGTTGATCTGGATCCATTTCGAAATTTTGAATACCGGGAGTTGGAGAATTCAAAGACACTCATGGAAGGAATACCGAAATGCGAAATCGCAAAGCACCTTTTGGCGCAGCCTGTGGTCACCGTCGGTGGTCACGTGAGGGGAAAGAGCTAGCAGAGTTAAGCTCCTTTTCGACGATCGCAACATGAAGAGTCGAGACTCTTCACCACCAGATTCCCGAAGTCATGAATCGTGAAGCGCTCTTTTGGTTAGCGAGTGGTCACAACATGTAGTTACATGGTCACGAGAAGGGAAGGAGTCAGTCCAGCTAAGCTCCTTTTTGGAGTTTCGGGGATCGCAACTTGGAGTGTCAAGACCCTTTGACACAGGATTGTCGAAATGCAAAATGTGAAATGCATTTTGATTAGGCCCATGGTCACAGCCAGTGGGCATATGGAATAAATGCAAGACCTAGCACTTGTAATTCAACGGTGCAGGTTAATCGGGAATATGATCGAAGGGTTATTGTTTTTCTTCAAAAGTTAATTGATCAGTTACGATTCAGTTAGTTGAACTGAATCATGATTCTTGAACGGTTGGTGATTCAGTGGCTGAGGCGTTTTTTCCAGGGTAGATTCGAGTTGTAACTACAAAGGTTTGCGTGTATAAAATAGACATGAGGTGACTGGGCATCTTGGGGTTGTTCTGAGTGAAAAATATGTTGAATTGGGAAAAAGGAAAAACCACAGTATACATAGTGTGAGATCAAACTCAGAAATGTGAAACAGAAACTGAACATAACAAAAAAAAGGGGGGGGTGAAGAGAATAGAATGTGCAGATATCAAAGAGAATGAGAAGAACAAATAAAGACCAGATAGAGAGAGATAGCAAGTCAAGTCAAGTATGAACAGATTCGAAGAATAGTGAAGCAGAGAAGATTTGAAGAATAGAGAAGAAGTGGTAAGAATTGATATATCTGTGTTGTTGCTTATTCAATCATGTATTTATAATCAGGGAGGTAGGGTGGTGCTAGGGAGGACTGTAGTCCTTTATTATTCAATTTGGTGCTTGAATACTGGAAGTTGAAGCTTCCATCTAGTTGTGGCGAGAAAATAGGGTGGCAGGGTGTTGCTCAAGAAAACACAGAGTTTTATGTATATAAGTTGGTGCTTGTATAAATCCAATTAGTGCTGGAATATTTAGGGAGTTGGTGATTCCTTCTAGTGGGTGCTAGAGAAACCATAGATTTGGTGCTCTCAACAAGTTGGAGCTTGTAAAATAGAAGTAGTAGCCTCACTTTGATTTGGTGCTCAAACATAGATGATGTACAGAACTTAAAAGACAGCTTATCATTTCGAAGAAGAAGAGGTTTTCTCCCTTTATGGGTTTCCTCGTAAAAATGTGTCTCTGTGTATATCTTATGTGTGACTAATGCTCATTATTTATGTTATCCATATGATGTATAATATTAATGGTCACTTGGTGAAAGATTAAAAATGGTTTAATAGACTTAAAATTGTTTAAGCACAGTGACAACTGATTCACCCCCCCCCTCTTAGTTGTCTTAGTAATTTGAACAATTGGTATCAGAGCGGGTTCCTTTTATTCAAAGGTAGATCTGTAAGCTTAAACATGAAAAGTCATGAAGGGA
Organism: Picea engelmannii; assembly: GCA_009831015.1. Taxonomy (NCBI): domain Eukaryota; kingdom Viridiplantae; phylum Streptophyta; class Pinopsida; order Pinales; family Pinaceae; genus Picea; species Picea engelmannii. Next base: position 126,014 of record ML820787.1, read on the forward strand.
CTTCAACCACTAAGCCTCCTCTGTTTGATGGAACAATTTTTGCCTTCTGGAAGGTTAGAATGAGAACATACTTTATGGCCTTAGGTGTTGACGTTTGGGACGTAGTAGAGACTGGATATACAATCCTGTTGTGCTAGCCTCCAAGGATGATAAGTTAGAGTTTAGATTTAATGCTAAGCGAATGAATTCTATCTTGAATGTACTTGATGAAGTTGAGTTTGTAAAGGTGATGCATCTTGATACTGCTAAAGCTATGTGGGATAAACTTGTTAGCAGCTATGAAGGAAATGAGAAAGTAAAAGATGTCAAACTTCAAACATATAAATTGAAGTTTGAACAACTAAAGATGAATGAATATGAAACAGTTAGCAAGTATTTTTTAAGAGTTGAAGAACTTGTGAATGCCATGAAGGGTCTTGGTGAGAAGATTGAAGAATCATTTTTGGTTCAGAAGATTTTAAGATCTATGCTTGATAAATTTAATCCAAAGGTCTCTGCAATAGAAGAACTAAATGATCTTAAGACCCTGTCCATTGATCAACCCCTAGGAACACTAATTGCATATGAAATGAGAATCAGCAAAGACAAATCCATTACTAGAGAAGCATCTTTTAAAGCAGACAAGAATACTGATTCAGATTTAGATGATATTGAGGCAAAATTTGTGAGAAGGTTAAAGAAAGGATCAGGAAAATATCAAGTCAAGCTTCCCTTCAAATGCTTTAACTGTGGTAATATAGGTCACTTTGCATCTAAGTGTCCCCACCAGAAAAAGGACCAAAACTCTGATGATGAAAAGAAGTACAAATTCAAGAAATATAGTAAAAAGAAAAGTTTGTGTGCAAACAATGAAAACTCCTCAGAAGACATAGATAGTGATTCATCATGTGAAGACAAAGTGAATGATTTTATGCTTATGGATATGGGAGATATTGATGATGAAGAAGTTGTGGTGGATATGGAARGTGAATTAATCARTGCTTTGGAAGAGATTGACAGATTCAGATGTAAGAAGAGAAAACAAAAACAGTTGTTGATGCAGTTTAAAATGAATGCTGAAAAACCTAATGAAAAATTTGCTCTACTAAAAGTGGAGTTAGAAGAGGCAAAKAAAATAGAAKACATACTGAAACAAYAGTTGTTAGAGAAGAAAGTGAGGTGTGAAGCCTTAGAAGAAGAGATAGTAAAAACCAGAAAAGAAATGGATAAGTTTAAGGCATTATATCACCAAAACCTGCCAAGTATTAAAGCCTCAGAAGAACTAACTTCCATTCTAAATCAACAAAGGAATCCAAAGTTGAAAGTTGGCTTGGGCTATGAATAAGGATCAAGTAGTGATCATCCAAGTAATATGGAACCCATCAAGTTTGTTAAATCTACAATCATTAACAAGAACCATTCTGCAAAAACAAAGAAAGAAAATCAACCACCAAGAAGGAATGAAGGAAAAGGTACCAGAACTGATTAGAGAAACTATCAGCATGAAAGAAATCGATCCACTCACAGAAGACAGTTGTTTCCCAGGTACAAAAGTATTTTCTATGGATATTGTTTTTTCTGTTCTAACTTTGGTCACAAAGCTATAACTTGTTCTTTAAGATGTAGATATGAGCAAACAAGTTATTCAAGGAATAATTATCTACCACAACAAAGATTGAGACGGTTAAGCAACAAACATAATAACAGTTATGAGCATAAAAATCGTTACATTCTGTTATTCAGTGAACCAGAATGTTATGTCTGTCATAACTATGGACATAAAGCCACAGATTGTCGCTTAAGAAATTATAAGCCAGATTTGAAGTCCACTGCTGAAAATTTCAAGGTTTGGAAGAAGAAAGAAGATGACAAGTGTGGAATAGTGTTATCAGCCCAAAAGCAAAAGAATCCCTGGTATATTGACAGTGGATGTTCCAAACATATGACTAGAGACAAATTAAGTTTCTAACTCTAAGTGAAAACAAATCAGGAAATGTAACTTTTGGAAACGATGCACCAGGAAAAATAAAAGGTAAAGGAATGGTAAGTTTGAGTAATGGAAAAGGAAAAGATCAAGCTGTGTTATTTGTAGATGGTCTGAAACATAATCTACTTAGTGTCAGTGAAGTCTGTGACCGAGGATGTGAAGTGGTTTTTACTTCTAAAGATTGTAAAATAAAGTCTGTGAATTCAAGGTAGTTGGTTGCAAAAGGAATAAGAACAGAAAACAATGTCTATGTGTTAAAAGAAGAAAAAAAAGAATGTCACTTAAGAAAATATGATGAAAGTTGGCTATGGCATAGGAGACTTGGACACCTAAATTTTTATCATATAATCAAGCTCAGAAATAGTGGGGCAGTAAAGGATCTCCCAAAGATATCAAAGCCATATGATTCTGTTTGTAAACCATGCCAGATAGGAAAGCTTACTCGGACACAGTTCAAGTCTAAAACCTTTCCTTCAACGGAAAAACCTCTCTAGTTAGTACATATGGATTTATCTGTACCATCAAGAAAAGAAGCTACAGGAAAATAAATCTATTTTATGTTGATTATTGATGATTATTCTAGACTAACATGGGTTGCCTTTTTGAAAGAAAAATCTGAAGCATTTGAAAAATTCAAAGTTTTTAAGGCTCTGGCTGAGAATCAAACAGGAAAAATATTGAAGGCAGTAAGGTCTGATAGAGGAGGAGAATTTAAATCATGGAACTTCAAAGAGTTCTGTGATAAACATGGGATCAAAAGAGAGTACACAATCCCAAGGACTCCATAGCAAAATGGAGTTGTTGAGAGGCAAAATAGATTAGTACAACAAATGGCAAGATCAATGATGAATGAAAGGAATATATCTCGGACATATTGGGTGGAAGCAATACATACAGTTGTTCACATTCTTAACAAAGTTCATCTCAGGCCACACAGTGACAAGACTCCTTATGAACTATGGTTTGGAAGACCTGCTTCAATCAAGCATTTTAAAGTCTTTGGGAGTAAATGTTATATCAAGAATAATGATGAAAATATTGGCAAATATGATGACAGGGATGATGAAGGTATATTCTTAGGTTATTCTACAAAGAGTAAAGGTTACAGATGCTACAATAAGAGGCTGCATAAATTGGTTGATTGTATCGACATAAAAGTTGATGAAGAAATCCTGGTACAAAATGTAAGCAGTGTTGAACCAAGCACAGAAGATATAATTGAAAACGAAGATGAACAGGTCTAAGGATCAGAAAGAGAAGAATCTGAATCATATGAAGATACTAATACTCTGACTAACACAAATCAACAGAAAGAAGCAAAATCACCTCTCGGGATTCTTAGAAAGAATCATCCTGAAAATCAGATAATTGGAGATATAAATAAAGGAGTTCAGACAAGAAGGAAATTGATTAAAGACTCAGAACAATCACATGTTGCCTTTTTATCTATGACTGAACCTAAAAAAAATTATGAAGCCAATTAGCATTATGATTGGATTAGAGCTATGAATGAAGAGCTTGATCAGATTGAGAAGAACAATACTTGGGAGCTTGTTCCTAGACCTGAAGACAAGAATGTAATAGGTTCCAAATGGGTGTTCAAAAATAAAATGAATGAAAAAGGACATGTTAGAAATAAAGCCAGATTGGTCTGTAAAGGGTATGCACAAGTTGAAGGTCAGGATTTTGATGAAAATTTTGCACCAGTGGCAAGATTGGAAGCCATCAGAATGTTTCTTGCATATTCATGTCATAAGAACTTTAAAGTGTATCAATTGGATGTTAAGACAACATTTCTTAATGAAGATCTAGAGGAAGAAGTATATATGAAGCAACATGAAGGATTCTCATTGATAGATAATCCTAACTATGTCTGCAAGCTGAAGAAGGCTCTATATGGACTGAAACAAGAACCACGAGCTTGGTATTATAGACTGGACAAATTCTTACAAGACAAAGGATTTAAGAAAGGTACTGTTGACAGCAATATCTAGATTAAGTCTGAAGGTGATAATTTACTAGTTGTTTTGGTTTATGTAAATGATATTATTTTTGGCTGTACTAATGAACCCTCTGTCCAATGGTTTGCTAACTCTATGCAAACAGAGTTTGAGATGTCCATGATAAGAGAACTAACATACTTTATTGTCTTACAAGTAAAATAGAGATCTGTAGAAATATTTATCTCTCAAGAAAAATATTTGAAAGAGATGTTCAAGAAATTTCAGATGGAAGATTCTTCTCCTGACAGCACACCTATGGTGGTTGGTTGCAAGCTCAGTAAAGATGATATTTCACCTGATGTTGATCAAAGAACATATCGGTCAATGATAGTCGGTCTTCTGTACATCACAATATCTCGTCCTGATATAATGCAAGCTATCGGAATGGGAGGTCATTATCAATCATCTCCTAAACAAAGTCATTTAGTAGCTGTCAAAAGAATATTAAAATACTTGAAGGGCACAATGACATATGATCTGTGGTATCCCAGAAATCAGAACTTTCAGTTAGCTTCTTATTCAGATGTCGATTGGGCAAACTGTGTTGATGAGAGGAAAAGCACCAGTGGAGGAGCATTCTTCCTGGGTGACTCATTAGTAGCATGGCTTAGTAAAAAACAAGGATCCATTTCATTATCAACTACAGAGGCAGAATACATCATTGTTGCTACTTGTTGCACACAAATTTTATGGATGATACAAACTCTTGCAGATTTGAAGGTAACTTACACTGAGCCCATTCCACTTCACTGTGATAACACCAGTTCCATCAGTCTCTCTAAGAATCTTGTACTTCATTCAAAATCTAAGCACATACCAATAAAATACCATTTTCTCGAAGAACAGGTTACAAACAGAATTGTTCAGGTGAATTATATTCCTTCCACAAAACAGATAGTTGGTATCTTTACTAAACTGTTAGCAGTGACACCTTTTGGATATCTTCGCCAGAAGTTGGGTGTGACCTCACTGTCAAACTAAGAGGGTCCATCCTGTCAGGGGGAGTTTGTGTTGGTTGAATATCTGATACCTTCAATATGTATTGCAATAGCTCAGGGGGAGCTTGTTTCTTCTTTGAAATTGATGTCAAAGGGGGAGAAAGTGTGGTAATTTCAATACAGTGGTAAAGTTGGATGTTCTTCAAGGGGTTTCCATCAATGCCAAAGGGGGGTATTGTTGGCATGTTTTTGGACAGAGGCAGAGTATGCGTGTTTTTCATTGATGGTAAAGATCAGCACAATCAGCAGAGCAATGATGGCATGGCAATGGCAAGATCAACTGAGAAGAGAAACAGTGATCGTTGGATCTCATTCAGAATCCCCGGTGATCGTTAGATCTGAATTCAGATAGGAGTAGCGTGCAGTAGAAAAGAACAGATCTTACGCGTCTGATCAGGGCCTGAAGACCGACCGCCGTTGGATCCTGAAGAAGGAGCACGTTCTTTATGTGCAAGATGAAGCAAGCCTACAAAATCCTGAAAGTAGGGGGACCGCCCATTATCAAAGAGGACACGTGGCGAAAGATCAAAGCACATCAAAGAATCCATTTCAGAGTTTCACAGATCGGGAAATCCAAAGGAAGGAGGTGCTCTAACCTCTTGAACTCGCGATATGCGATATCCCGAAATGATCTGGGCTGATGGATCGAGGATTGATATGAACCTTTGGATAGAGGTATGGTGTGGAACGTTGGATGCAGAGGACACATGGCAAGAGATTTTTTTTTTCGTTGATTGAAAGGTCAAAGGAAGGAGGTTCCTAACCTCTCAAACTCGTAATATGCGAAATCGCGATATAATCTCAGTTGTTGGATCAAAGACAAATATGGGCTGTCAGATCTAGGAGGTAGATCATGACAGACCACGTCAGCGAGGACATTTGGCAACTTGTGTCAGCAAGGACACGTGGCACGAGCATATAAGGACAAGTGTCAAATTGATTCAGATTTTTAGGCCACTGGAAATCATAATTCTGAGTGACATGTAGCAGCCACTCAGCTCTTGACACATCATTGAGTGACGCAAGAATTACGTCACTTCGTGAGTTCTTGTTTTGGGAGTTTCAGCTTCAACACTTCCCCAAAGTCTCGAAGGCTCAAGTACCGGGGCGGAGGAGAGTCATCTGATCACCGCAGATGGTGGACCGTTGATCTGGCTCCATTTTGGAGTTTCGGATACTAGGAGTTGGAGAAGTCAAAGACACTCACGGCAAGAATGCCGAAATGAGAAATCATGAAGCACCTTTTGGCGCAGCCTGTGGTCACCGTCGGTGTTCACATGAGGGGAAAGAGCTAGCTGAGCTAGCTCCTTTTCGGTGATCCAACATGAAGAGTCGAGACTCTTCACCACGGGATTCCTGAAGTCATGAATCGAAAAGTGCTCGTTTGGCTAGCGAGTGGTCATAGAATGTGGTTACATGGTCACGAGAAGGGAAGGAGCCAGTCCAGCTAAGCTCCTTTTCGAAGTTTCGGGGATCGCAACTTGGAGTGTCGAGACCCTTCGACATAGGATAGCCAAAATGCAAAATGTGAAATGCATTTTGATTAGGCCCGTGGTCACAGCCAGTGGGCATATGGAATAAGTGTGAGACCCAACACTTGTAATTCAACGGTGCAGGTTAATCGGGAATATGATCGAAGGGTTATTGTTTTTCTTCAAAATTTAATTGATCAGTTACGATTCAGTTAGCTAAACTGAATCATGATTCTTGAACGGTTGGTGATTCAGTCGCTGAGGCGTTTTTGCCATGGTAGATTCGAGCTATAACTGCAGAGTTTTACGTGTATAAAATAGACATGAGGTGACTGGGCATCCTGGGGTTGTTCTAAGTGAAAAATATGTTGAATTGGGAAAAATGAAAAACCACAGTATACATAGCGTGAGATCAAACTCAGAAATGTGAAACAGAAGATGAACAGAACAGAAAAAAAAGGGGGGGTGAAGAGAACAGAATGTGCAGATATCAAAGAGCATGAGAAGAAAAAAGAAAGACCAGATAGAGAGAGACAACAAGTCAAGTCAAGTATGAACAAAGCAAAAGAATAGTGAAGTAGAGAAGATTTGAAGAATAGAGAAGAAGTGGTAAGAATTGATATATTTGTGTTGTTGCTTATTCAATCATGTATTTATAATCAGGGAGGTAGGGTGGTGCTAGGGAGGACTGTAGTCCTTTGTTATTCAAGTTGGTGCTTGAATACTGGAAGTTGAAGCTTCCATCTAGTTGTGGCTAGAAAACAGGGTGGCAGGGTGGTGCTCGGGAAAACATAGAGTTTTATGTATACAAGTTGGTGCTTGTATAAATCCAGTTGGTGTTGGAATATTTAGAGAGTTGGTGCTTCCTTCTAGTGGGTGCTAGAGAAACCAGAGAGTTGGTGCTCTCAACAAGTTGGAGCTTGTAAAATAGAGGTAGTAGCCTCACTTTGAGTTGGTGCTCAAACATAGATGATGTACAGAACTTAAAAGACTGCCTATCATTTCAAAGAAGAAGAGGTTTTCTCCCTTTATGGGTTTCCTCGTGAAAATTTGTTTCTGTGTATATCTTATGTGTGACTGATGCTCATTATTTATGTTGTCCATATGATGTATAATATTAATGGTCACTTGGTGAAAGATTAAAAATGGTTTAATAGACTTAAAATTGTTTAAGCACAGTGACAATTGATTCACCCCCCCCTCTTAGTTGTCTTAGTAATTTCAACAGCTAGGCCTTCAGCCCAGCCCCTGTTCACATGCTCTAGTGCCATACAACCATGGTATTCTACCCACTTAGGGGCTTAACCCAACGGACCAATATATTTAGTATATGTCCACCACTATATTTAACCTTTCCGCCATTTAAGTGGTCGCCCGGCAGATTTAGCGGAGCGCGCCCATATTAGTTGTAACCATATACCAAAAAGGGGAGGCCCATGGGATTCAACCCCGGGACCTCCGCCAACTAAGCTCTTAACTTAGCCTCCGGTACCGGCTCCACCAACGGATTCTTTTATGCCTAATCGCCCACACAATAATATATAAGGAGACCTATGGTTCAGAGTTCAAAGTGCATTCGACACACAAGAGCACAAGAGAGGCAGGTCGAGCACATCTGTACAATATAGATTTTTGCACAGTTTTTTAGGCTGGGCTTGGATTTCGATATGCGTCCAATGATTTATTGCAGGAGTAGTGGCACGAAAACTGAGGCAGGGTTGTCTTGGGGGCCTGAAAGTGTCCAACTCAGATTAAGGCGTGGAGATAGTCATTTTTAAGTAAAACGATGCCATGAATGCAGTGGTGTTGTTAGTTTTCTGATCTAAGCAAATCTTCTATGGCTTAACTCCAAAATGAGGTATACTTATGTATTTTTCCCAATTCTTTTGTGGAGTTAATTAAAAGACCTACCCATTTGAGAGCAGGACCCAGAGACGTAGTCCACCAAGGACGAACTCCGTTATCAAGTTCTTTGTGTTCATATTGCATGATTATGTCTCTTTCCTTTTGAGTTTTTCCTTCTTTATGGTGTACTTTTGTTTATGCTCATTTAATATAGTTCTTTAATAAGTCACTTGACGAAAAGATCCTGGATCACTCCTGGTAGTTGAATCTATAAGTCGCCTTATCTCAGATGTAGGTTTACAAAGAAAATTCAAAGACATTCAAATCTCTCCAACATGTTCTCTCACTTATCTTATATTTGTAGATGACATACTCATCTTTTGCGAAGGGAGAGATTCTTATATAGAAAATTTAAAGGACATCCTCAATACTTTTTACCTAGCTACTGAAATGAAAATCAATCAGCACAAATCTTCACTAATGGTATGGGGTTTAAACAATTAGGAATCAAACTCAATCTCTACTCTCTTTGGAGTACAAGTAAAAGACCCAGGAGATGGCCTCAAGTACCTGGGATTCACTCTCAAGGAAACAAGGTATAGGAAACTAGAATGGGCATGGCATTTAGTTAAAATTGAAAATAAATTTATCTCCTGGTATAATAGATGGCTTTCAAGAGCCAGAAGACCGGTGCTCCTCAAATTTTTTATAGAAGTGATTCTAGTCTACTCGACCTCTCTAGCTTGGGTGCTAAAAGGAGTGTTGCACAAAATATCTCAAAAATCCCTTCACTTCCTTTGGGCAGGCAAAGAAGACTCTCGGCCCCTAGTGTTGGCTTCAAAGAAACACATCTCAAAGCTAAAAGTAAATGGAGGATGGGGACTTAAGGACATTATTTACATTTGCAAAATCCCTGGCAATAAAAAACTCTTGGATTATGGTAGATGGGAACAACATGTGGCATAAAATAATAAAAGAAAAATACTTCCCCCAACAATCTATTTTGGAATGGATTCGATCCCCAAATAAATCTGCCAAGAAAGAAACTATAATTTGGAAATCCATCATAAACTCTTTTCACATAATAAGAGATTGGATAATATGGAAAATAGGGGATGGCTCCAAAGTGTTGATTGGGAAGGATCCTTGGATTGGTTGTGCTAACAATCACTTACTTCCTGAGGAGCTTGTCATTTCCCTAAATCAGAGGGGCTTCTTCTATCTAAACCAAATTGGGCACAAAGACTTTATCACAGGAAACACTATATGGATATCGGGTGAAGATTTAAATCTAGAAGAAAACTCCTTGCAGGTCTGGCATAATTATATCAGCTCTTTGGAAAACTCTTTTGTCAGACTTACTGATCAAGAAGATCAAATTGTCCAGTCCTTCAATTCAGTAGGGAAATACCCTCCAAAACATGGATACCTTTCACAATTTCAGGCCACGGATCATGATCCCCCCCCCCTCAGTGGGGTAAATTACTATGGAAACTCAAATTTCCTCCAAAATCAATTGTGTTTATGTGGATTCTCTTAAAAAACAAGGCCCCAACCTAGGAAAACCTTTAGAAGTGTTCCTTCACAAGCCCAAGTTGATGTGCTCTATATCTTTCAGCAAAGGAATCTAGTTTGCATCTCTTCCTACACTATTCCTTCACAAATTCGGGTATGGCGAGAGATTAGTAGCTCTATCGGACCCTCCTTTATCTGGAATGGGTCAAACATGGAAGAATCACTTCAAAATTGGTTGTATGATCATCAAAATTATGAGTACAAGGCACTACCTCTCATCATTTGTTACGGAGTTTGGATAGCCCGAAATAAATCCATCTTTGAAAACAAATAGGTCTCCATAGCTCATATTTTCTTGCAATGCATCAACGTCTTCTTAGCCTTTCCACAAAAAAGCACTTCTTCTTCATTTCCAAGAATCACAAATCCTCCTACCATCAACTTTGAAGTTCCATGGGCATTCTTTGATGGTGTAGCCCAATGATCACCCTCTATTGGAGGAGCAAGGTGAATCCTTCATGTATCTCAAAGTCCTTATTTTTCATTCTCTGCTGGACTACGAGAGGCCACCAATAACTTCAATGAACTCATGGAACTTTATCTTCTACTTCTCCTAGCTCTTGAAAACAACATCACCCACGTGAATATCTATGGAGATTCTTTATTTGTTATCCAAGTTATGATAGGCACACACATTTTCCATTCATATACTTTGGTTCCACTTTTGGAGGAAATAAAGAGGCTCTATGTAAGATTCACTCATATTACATTTTCACATGTATACAAGACTCACAATCAACAAGCGGGCCAGTTCTTAGAAGTTGGACTAGACCTGGACAAAGGATGTTGGAAAGTCAAGGAAGAAGGCTTGAATGGCCCCGGGGAATTTCTTCACAACCCTTGGTTCAACCTATGATTAAATGTTTTCATCATTTCTCCTTTTTGGAAATGTATAAGAATGTAGATATGATTATGGACTCTGACATGATCAACCATATAAAAATAGATACCTAAGTATATGAATGTGACAGGTTTTATACAGATCATCTGTTGACACATAGGAAGGATCCTTTTTTTATAAATTTTGAACAGTTGTCCGCGGATATCCACTGCTAATCAGACATATCTCAGGAATGCTTTTGGAATTTATAGATGTAATTTTATTTCCCTATAATAAAATTACATATTTTTTCCTTGGGAAAAAAAAGTAACTCGTTCTCTGTCAAATGTTGACTATATAGTGTATGAACCTATCATTTTTCTTATCATCTTTTGCGAAATTTCCTTTGTATTGTGCATGTCACATTATAAGCCATCAAATTTAAAGCACTTAATCGATTCAAATTGTAAATATCTTAATTATAATGCTTATTAATATTCATTATACTTATAAAGATTTGGAACCCCCATGATAGGAAAATACAACAACAACTAGGGTTTTTCCCTAGCTATGCATAAACCATCCCTCAACCTTGATCCGGCCTCACATGATTGATCTTACCTTTCCATGAATCAATTCCATGTTTTCCTCATTGGTGGAAGTTATTCTGAATGACCCTTCCCTCCATGTCAACTTTGTTTCTTGCATGGCAGTGGCTCATTCTGCTTCAACAATGTCTTTCTCCTCTGGTGTGTTTTGTTCTCATGAAGAAGCAAGCCTTGGGAAGTCCGTGGAAGCCAATATGGGTAGTGGATGTAGATTTAGTCCTCATCCTTAAAATGATAATCCAAGGAAAGCTTCTTTCAACAAAATTGTGAAGAATGTCTCTCATTCTTTGTGACTTCTAGTTCAAGAGGCTCCAACCATAACTATTCCTATGATGAAAGATGTTATAGTTCAAGTGGCCTTCTATAGTACCAATGGTCTTGTTTTTCATTTAAACGGTCTCTGGCTTTGTCTAGCAGATCTACACAAATGGATTTATGACTTCTAGAAACCTCTAGTAAAATATGAGGCTTTTATCTATCCCTATGCAAAAGGTTTTTCCATTGTTGAGTTTCATCTTATTGAAGATAGGCATTTGATTTTAAATTATGGTACCTAGTTCTAGGGAAATTCAAGATTATGTATGAAACCATGGACTCCATCATTCGACCCATTGATAAATACCCTTTCATTGGCTCCTGTGTGGATTACATTACCAAATCTAACCTTGCATTTTATCAAACTCTCTTCAAGCCATTAGAAAATTCCTTGGAAGATATTATTTCAAAAGTTCTAAAACAAAGGAATGAAGCATCACTACATATGCCTGCATATGTGTGGAAATGGACTTCAGCAACGGGTTTCCAGCAAAATAATTCCAAAAGGAGAAAACTACCACTATAGGTAAAAGCTTGATTATGAACATGTATCTTTCCTTTGTAGAGCTTTCTTTGAAACATGGCATTTAGAAAAAAAAAAAAAATCCCAAAAGGGCAAAGACAAGTAAAGAAGCATCATTGTAAAAGCATTTGGTGGGTTGGAGCCAAGTAAGAACATCAATTGATTTCCAAGGAAGATCCACTTGAATTGGACCCTCCCATGGAAGAGCCAAAAGTGGATACAAAGGAAACTAAGGACACATAGTGGATTCAGAAAAAACTAGGGACACTCTTTCAAAATAAGACCCTCCATGTTAGCAAGGATTATCACAAGGTTAAGTGGAATAGGAACATGCTCTTCACTCTGATTTAGATCAGGATGCAAATCCCCCTAAGGTGAGTTGGGAATATCAGGCTAAAGAATATGATATACTCTACATGGTTGAACTAATGTGCCATAGTAGTGATCTCTAGAGAGATGTGGACACACATTGGTAGAAACATGAGTGAACTGCCACCAAGTCCTAGTTAACCAGCCATGTAGTGATCGGTTAACTAGTCTAGACAAGTGGAGTGAAGAGAAACGCGTGCATACACATGTAGTGTGCCCTCCAAGCCTCATACATGTCAAGTGCACCCTCTTGGTTATGATCCCAAGGTGAGTGCACCCTCCTGGTGATTATCCCAAGGTGAGAATGCAACACTTGGTGATAATATCGAGCATGACATGTAAGACTTGACTCCATTAGTCTAACTGACCTAAAATTGAGTAATGATTGAAGAGGAGGTGGTGCCCTCATCTAAGGGAGAATATCTCTGACCAGGGTTTCCCTCAACATAGAATAATAAACTTAGAAAAAGAAATACGAGGTGGGTGTGTAATATCTCCAATAAGAATAGCCTCTTAGAATCAACAAAAAAATCATTTAAACATTCAACATGTTAAGCAACAATTTGTTGAGAAATATAATAGATTTTCTCACTTGAGTGTAGAACCCCAATCCCAAAATAAATTTGAAAAGGAAAACCCTTCCTAGTGTCACACCAATTTAGAAAATTAGACATCAGGCTTGAAAATGGCTATCTCTAGCTCTAGAGGAAGGAGAAATCTTGACTAAAAGGAAATTTTAGATGAATCTTGGAATATAATCTTCAAGGGTGAGTCCTTGATGTGAGGGGAATGGATCGATGTAAAGAATCAAAAGGGAAAGAAGGGCACCATTACTAAAGTAAGAACTCCTTATGCCTTGGAATAAATTTGGACTTTAATGTTTCCATTTATATAACGTTGAAATGGAAAGCATTAATCAAAATGAAAAACGATCACTATCAATAATCAAGCAACTCTAAAACTTTAAAAAACGACTTCAATTTTTTTTTTAATGAGATTAGATAAGTCATATTTAAAGAAATATTGTTATTCTACTCATTGAACATAACTAGCAGTTGCCCCTGATGGTTCTAAGGATGTCGTAAAAAAATGCAATGTGTTAAAATGCAATATGAAATTTTGGGATTTCAATTATGCTACACTAGGTCAACTAAAGACTTTATTTTTTGTCCAACTAACTTTAGATGCATAAATTGAGATTCCCTAATTGGAAGAGTAGAGTAACTATTTTAATAGTGAGATGGGAGAAATTTTGAAATGCAACATGTCCATTGAACTAGATAGTAAAGTGTGATGGTTGGTATTTCTTGTGAGAATAACTATCTTAGGAAGCAAAGTTATGAGAAAGACCATGAGCGAGGTATTTTTCAGTGTTGTGTAGAGGGGAATAATCATCATCCCAACTCATCAAACCACTATTATCCTACACAACATCCAAAAGTATTATTGATCATGTGTTAGCCACCCAACATGCTAGTGGCAACAACCCTTTGAGCAATAACATGTCTCTTCATAAAATAAATGGGCTATCACTAATGATTCAAAAACATCTATCAAGTTGGGGACAAGTGGAGCACACACTTGGAGTTCAATCGATGTAGGTTTATGTACACAAATGTGAACTTTGATAGTTGGCAAACAAATGAACGTGTATGGAGCCAGGATTAACAACAACTCATTTTAAAATCCTAAACCAACTCGGAATGAGTAGTGATTGTAAAAAATAAATCCTTTGAGACCTAGATTTTCTGAATAATTATCAAAATGAATACTCACTACCTTTCCTTTTCAACTCAAAATTACAACCAAAAATTTCAAGTTTTCTCCATTAAACATATGGAGCATAAACAAATATTCAATAGCAATCTCAATTATTTTAAATGGACTACAAAAATTCTAATCAATATAAGGTGCAAATCCATCTACAATTTGTTAACACAAAATTGGAAGTAAAACTCTCAAAATATGCAATGCTCTACCAATCCTCATTACTATATGTGTATGTACATAATTGTAAAAAATGTCATCGTTTTCATTGACATTTGGTGTAAAGATCACTTCTAATTTTGAGTGAGGCATTTTAAATGGTGTTCGTGATCAAGGGCAACATGTAAATCATCACATAAACAAATAGGGTGTTAAAAAACCCCTCTAGTACAATATAAGCAATTATTTGGGGGTAGTGAAGAGATCCACACTGTTTTTTTAGTGGACGTATCAAATGTGGTAATGTTGGAGAACAAATTATAGGCAGGGGGGACTATGATCAAGGTTTAACCATTAAGATCCACTTTTCCAATTACAACATGATCCTATCTACGAGATGTTATGGGATACAATCAGTGAAAACACACAAACAAAAGCAAAAACAAAAAACTCAAGCTATAGTTTGAATGAGGTGAGAATTTGCTAACCAAACTGTAGGTGGTGAACTTGAGAAACAAACAAGCAATTGAGTCACATTGATAATTAGTTTCCCAGTCTAGTAGATAATTCATTTTATATGCATGATGCACCCTCTTATGAGCACCCTAAATGTCACTATCGAGTTAGCATGCCATCAGTGGTGCTGACACCCATGGCCATGGACAACCCTAGGCTATGCACTAAAGCCATGACCACCAATCGAGTTACTAACAAACTATGTAAGCTCACATTGGAACATACACCCACTAAATCATATCTCAAGTAGGTGGAATCTGACCGCAATTAACTATGTTACATTGTTTCCATCAAATAAATCTCTAGTGGATTTGATGAAACACTTAGATGCCAAAATTTTGTTTCAATTTGAGGGGGGAATTGTAGAGTATTTGTAAAGTGCAATGGGGAAAATGATTATCCACATTGGCCTACTTTCTCTCTCACATAGTGTTTGTGAAGATGAACCCCACCCCTTCCATTATTTTTATTTATCATCGTCTTCATCAACTAAAACATGTATACATTATGCTATGGGATTTGGTTTTTTCCCTTGTCGATGGAGTAGAAATGGTAGCATAGGTGGGTATTGAGGAAAATATATGAAATAATCTTACTCAAGCATTTTCATATTCTAGTTGGCTAAAGCAAAATAGACGGGAATATCACCCTACGTTTATAACCATCAAAATTAATATCATAACTCACAAGTATTGATTACAAGTGCTTAGGCTGGTTTTTATAAATAAAAGCTTGCTGAAAATTTCATTATTTATGTGTTTTTCTGAACATAATAGATGTTGAAATAAATATAGAGACAGAAGTAAAGACACCAAGTCGATAATCAAGACAGATGAGACATAAAGCAATCCTTTATTTCATTCTAATTCATCAAAGAGTCATTCTCTTTACAAAATTTCGTGAAGAATTTTTGGACCAAAGTCAAACTTAGACGTCCCCGATGAAACATACAAAAGGACCTCTGACAGAAAATTAAAAAATGAACTCTAAAAGATGGATCAACTTGCCACAGATTGTTGCCCACTCGACTCTGCACAATAGCCTTTGTCAGTCATGAAAACTAATTCACAAACAGACAAGTCTACACAGACTATCAAAGATAGATCAACACCTTTGAAAAACAAGTGTCTGAATGATGTAATTCAGCCATGAATTGTGTTGTCTACAATAATACCCTGTTATCATAAAAAAGAATTAGGCTTGTGATAAATTAAGGAATGAATGAAAACTGAACTATCTCAACATAAACTCAAAGAGAAAACCTTAGTATGCTTCTCCTTCTATATCCCTTTTGTTCCTCCCTTTCCTTTTGCCTTTAAACCAATTAGAGTTGGTTGAAGTAGTTGAACTACTTCATTAATTAAGTTAACTAAAAATTCAACCAACTTTTTAGTTAGGGGGAAAAGTAATAAATCATAATAAGGGTTTTAAATAAATAATAACTAGTAGGTGGGACCC
>ML820787.1:142507-157475 GCA_009831015.1 Picea engelmannii
GCGTCAAGAAAACAACGTCCAAAGCTCAAGTCTTTATAATTCTTTAATGCTTGTGCGATATGTATGGTTTCATTTGGATTATGATTTCTTCCTTCAATCCTATTCATGAAGCTAGGCCTAGATATGGTTGTTCTTCCCATCCAAATTATTTAACAATATCATTGAAATTGCATGCAATTGTCATTGGAAATCCTCTAGTGACCTAGTTTCTCTTTGACTGAAACTTTTTGCAACTGCCATTACCACCCGAAGCCATCCACATAATTCAACACGTCACATAGCTTCATATCCAACTTCAACTGCCCCTCATCCATATCCGTTGTCACTCTAATTATCTCCACCTCTCCTCTTCCTAAATTCATCTTCGTTACAACCTTATTTTCATTATTTGGTAATCCTCCCATAAAATTATTCTCCTCCAATCCTCTTGTTTAACCAACATGAGTTGGGGAGATTATTCTCTTTATTTACGCCTTTTACAACTAATTCAAAGACAATGTTTTCCAACATGGGTATTAGTGAAGTAAGAGGCAACATAATTGTGCTTCCAACAAATAAAGGAACTCCATTATTGGTCAATGGGAGAATAAGTCTTTCCCCTCACAACCTTGATGCCTACCACTAAGATGAATAATCCTAACATGTCCAGCTTAACATTTATGGTATTTGGTGTTAGCCCATTGAAAGCAAACAGGTCCCTAAACTTTGTGCTCACCTATAATAATCCACGTGAATTTATTTCAATGCAAAGTTGGAGGAGATGGAGAATTTGTGGTTATAGTAGATGGAGTAAATAGTGGAAAATTCTTTGGTTGTGTATCCACTTGTAAATTAAGTTGCAGAGCACTAGCAATGTCAATACCATAACATATTAAGGGCATGTAGTTCAACATATAATTAAGTTCATTATATACAAAAACAACAACAATATTCACGGGTATGATGCTAATGAAAAAACATAGTATTCACGTAGGAAATTACATCTAATTACCTTTGTCATGCACTTCACTCGAAGGCCCCTAGAGGAAGGAATAATGATATTCCTTTGGGTTTGTGTAGTACAGGTGTGTCAAGCATATTATGGACAAAACTTCCTAGCTAAAGTGATGTCCATTAAATCCAAGCCTACCTTGGCTTCTATGAGTGCCACTGAGGATGATGATGTGCACATATGACCTTGGAAGAGAGGGGTGAGCCTTAGGTCCTTTGCACTTAAGATGGAATAGAGAATGAACAATCATGTGCATCCCATGAAGAACATGGAGAAGACTAGCCTTTATAATATGATGAATCTTCTCGATGTCCAACTAGAATGACTTGACCCCTACCCTATGAAATAAGCCATGCATCAATCTTGGTTTTTGGAAAGGAGAAAGAAAAATAAAAAACTCAATTCATTTGAAGCAATCAACCATGCACCACTTGGTTTTTGTAAAGAAGAAATAAATAACTCACTTCATATGAATCAATCGACCTTGCCCCCTCTTTGTTGGACATGTGGTGACACCATTTGTTTCGTGGCATGAGGGAATTTACAAGTGGTAATTCCACTACTGTGTATGTTGTTAAAAATATAACACTTGTCCACATTTTCTTGGTTTGTTTGTGATAGAGCTATGGTAAAAACAAGTGCACATTAAATAAAGTAGTTTTAAGGAAAAATGATGCTATATAAAGATATTTAAAAAATGTACAAACAAACATATGGAGACTTCTACTAGGCTCTCGCTCAACATGGTTTATAAGGTCATGCAACTCTATGTCTCATCATAATTATAAGATCATGTCGTGGTGCATTGGTGAAGGTCTCCAATATAATAATCCATGAGTTGTGATTTAATCTGATGACCTTGTACATATTCTTTCAAATTATCAACATATTTTGTGGGAGCATTGAAATTATGCAAATAAACTTACACATTGAAACATATAATGCTTACATATTAGATTATACAAGGCCATCTACTCCTACCCCTCCCTAATATTTGAGAGGAGAGAGTCCCATGAGCTTGAAAATAAAAGTGAGAAAAGATTTTTGAAATTATACAATTTGTTTTTGGGAAAGAATTACGTTATGTTAAAACAATGCTCCCATCCAGACCCCAAAGGAGTATGAACATCCAGATTGATTTCCTTTACATCCAATTCCTTTTTACTCTTCCTCCTCCCGCAAATCCCCAAAATGTGTAAAATCCTTTCCTTCTATTGCATTAGTGTGGCGGCCTTCCATTTGTTGTTTGTCAATTATCATTTTCTCAAGATATGGTCAACCCACTCTCTATCCCACTGTTGACGATAAAAATCATAACGAGGATTTTGCCCGCAAAGTATGCCTAAAAGCCTATTATTATAAGATAACGATATATAATACTAGTAGGTGGGACCCCCTTGTAGATTGGAGGATCATATCTAGTTCTTATTTGATATTTATGCTGTTGTTTGACACTTCTTACAGGTTTGAGCATGATTGATGATTCAAATGTTGGTTCTACTCACAACAAATGGGTGATGGATAATTCATGCTATGTGTGGGTTTCTTTACTCTAAATTCTCAATTCCATGTCACGAGTGCTTATGTGAACTGTTGTTTCTATGCTAATTGCGTCATGATCTATTACATATTACACTTGCACAAAACATATGTTAGTCATGGAAAAGGATAAAAGAAATATGAAAAAAATCTAAGGAAGAAAATAAACTCTTCTACTATGCTACACTACATGCATTAAAATTAAATGATTGTTGTTAGTCCTAGCTAACAGAGTTAGTGGCTATATGATTTATTAAGTTATATGGAAACACATGTGATATGCGTCATGGTATGGCTGGAAATGGTTAATGTGACATAGGGTGGCACATTTGGCAAGTAAGGAGATGTTGGTTTCGATGCATGGATTAATAGAGGGTTGGTTGGTGATACTAAGTAATTGAATGAATAGAGGATGGAAGCGACGTGCATTTATTGCACGTCACTCCATACCTCTCCCACTGGTCGTCACCCTAGCTTGGCTATTGTTCAATTGTGTTTCATTGTGGTTAAGCTCTGATTTTTAGGCAAAGGAATAACTGCTCGACCAAGCTCGCATTTTTAAGGCTTTTTGGTTACAGGTATGTCTTTTCGCCATCCATGAACCCGCTCTAGTTATGAAATAGATATTGGCTCGGTGATGTATGGGTCTGTGATTTTCTTGAGACTGGAAACTATGTAAACTTGTGATATGTCTCTGGAATGGTTGTTGTGTGGTTTTCGTTGCAAATGTAAAACGATGGTTGAAGTCACAGTTCCATTGATTATTCTGAGTGTGTAAGCCATGACGACTCTCTGTTGTCTTTATGGGTTTTCGTTGAAGGGTTCATTCGGTCCAAACTTGACTGGCTGTCTCCACACAGTTCTTGTCACCTCGCTCGATCATGATGCTGTTATGGGGTTGTTGGGTTTGATTTTGAACCACCTTGTGTCACTGTATATCGTTTCACCTGGGTATGGTCTCGTTTATACTATTGGTGTTTGCGTATTTGGTTATGATGGCTATTATGCCAAGGGGCTTGCTTTGAGGTTGATTGTTTTTTCATGACTATGTTCTATATCAACATTACTTGGGTTGATTGGGGAAAACCACGAGGGTTATGATCTGCATGTTATGGGTGTTATTTATTGGCTTGTGAGGGACCTCTTCTCCTCTATTCATAATCTCTCCTGCCTGTTGAACTCTCTCCTTGTCTTGCAAATCCATGGGTGGTATGGCCTGTGTGTCCACTGTATTGTCCCAAATGTTTCTCACCTACTGTTGGTGGTCGTTTCCAATCTCCCTGTGTTGGTTCCACCAAGAGAACCATTGGTTACTCAGAACACACCCTTGATTTTTCAAGCCCGATTTTGATAAATGAACCAATTATTTATGGTTTGGTTTATTGTTGATTGTTGTAGAGTGGCGTCGACAGTGGTTTGATTATGGGCTCGTCTCTGTTGATCATGTTGATTACACAGTTGAAGTAAAAAATGATGTTTGGTGTATGATCACTGTATTTGTTTATCATAACTATTGATTTGATGGCTCAACATGGTTTGAATTGATTGATTTGAGAAAGGGAATCAAGCATACAGTCATTGCCTCCTTGTGTTGGATTGATAACTCAAACGTTGTTTATGGTTTGATTGGGAGTATGTTTCATTGCATTATTCGTTGGGCTGTATGTTTTCTACAACATATTATGATTTTAAATGATGGTTGTTGTTACCGTGTGTTTAAATTGCTTGATCGGGATCATTGCAATTTAAAGAATTGATATTTGTGGCATGGCTGTCCATTGTATATGTTATGGATATCGTTTGATTACACCATCAGATATTGGCATGGGTTTTATAACAATATGGTTTTGTTGCAATTTGATTATTAAATTGATTAGAGGAATGGAATCGGGCACGTTGTTTGTCTCTGTGTTTGATTTGAAGAAATAATTCATGGACAGTGGTTGATGTTCTGATGGAACAAAGTGGGAACAAGTGACTGTGTGTTCATTTAGAAATTGTTTTGAATATTTAATGGGACAAATGGGAAGAAACATAACTCTTATACAGGTTGTTTTGGAAGGCATATTATTTTGAGTTTGATGACACTGTGTTAAATATTTAATTGCAAACAATGAGCAAGTTAATACACATAAATGATGAATTATACACAATGATTGCTAATTGATCACAGTAGTTGGTTAGTGTTGGTTGTTGCACTGAATACATAATGGTTTTATGGATTACTTAATTATTCTTATGAACGATATCCGCTCTTTTCCCCTATCATTATTTCACTTTTCGCTAATTACAATCCCTTCACCTTCACATATTCATTACCCACTCCCTGTTCTTAAAATTTAATTACAGTTAAGAGGACCTTTGCATTGTGATAGTTTAAGATCACGGGAATGGATTACAGTGATATGTTCTTTGGTTTACATTTCAGTGATTTTTTTTTGTCTGTGAGCAGTAACCATGTTATTTTCCCCCTCATTTAAACATTTTTTTCGCTCAATACAAACCCCTTGCATATCCCAGAACCTTTGTTCACCCCCTGCTCATTGACAACAATTAAATAATTTGTATGGATTGGATTGCATGGGTCTGATATGTTGCTGAGCCAAACTTTATTTCATATTTTAAAAGAGTTGTCATGTATGGTTGTTAAAGGAACTATTTGCTAATCAATCATGCATGCAAGAATGAGCTTTTTAAGCCGAGGTAGCCATGGCAGAGGTAACCGAGGAAGAGGTAATTGGAACAGGGGCCCTAGAAGACCTAGATTCTCCATTCACTTTGATGTTGACTGGCAAGAGTTAGGCTAGCTATTTCAAGCTGGGTTTTTCAATTAGATTGGGCAAGGAGTGGTCCAACCCAGGCCTGAGAGGCCTCCCTTACAAGCTCCACAAGCCCCTGGTATTCCCGTGCCCCCTCATGTCTCATTGCAACCCGAGGTTCCCGAAAACGACAGATGGCAAGAGATTGTCCACCCGACAGTCTCCCAACATCGTGGCTGGCCCAATATGTCTTTACCCTCTCCCTCGCCTATCAATCATATTTTCCAAGCTGGCCCTGTCCACTCACCAGTTCAGTCCTCACATGCTAGCAAAAGGTTGAAAACCAAGGCCCACCATGCCCTTGACAAAGGAAAAGCCACCGCTGCCCCTTCCTCACCCTCCAATGGCTCTGATAAATCCGTGTCCTCCCGGATGCATTTGAGGGACGATTTTTCTCATGTGATCAACGAGATTAGGCCTAAAGGCTCAACATAGCCAAAGGCAAATTCAGAGAGATCAAAAGGCGACAATAGCAACAAGGAAAAGATTGCATCTCAGAGTGGAAAATATGGATTTTATGTTCTATTTTACTTATTGTTGATGACAGTTGACTTCAGAAGTTTTGGACAACATGTTTTTTTTGGGGTATATGAGTAATATATTTTTGAAAATAATTTCAAATATCAATGAGATAAATTGTCAAACATGAATGTGTTGAGGGGAGTCACAAGGGTCCCACCTACTAGTTATTATTTATTTAAAACCCTTATTATGATTTATTACTTTTCCCCCTAACTAAAAAGTTGGTTGAATTTTTAGTTAACTTAATTAATGAAGTAGTTCAACTACTTCAACCAACTCTAATTGGTTTAAAGGCAAAAGGAAAGGGAGGAACAAAAGGGATATAGAAGGAGAAGCATACTAAGGTTTTCTCTTTGAGTTTATGTTGAGATAGTTCAGTTTTCATTCATTCCTTAATTTATCACAAGCCTAATTCTTTTTTATGATAACAGGGTATTATTGTAGACAACACAATTCATGGCTGAATTACATCATTCAGACACTTGTTTTTCAAAGGTGTTGATCTATCTTTGATAGTCTGTGTAGACTTGTCTGTTTGTGAATTAGTTTTCATGACTGACAAAGGCTATTGTGCAGAGTCGAGTGGGCAACAATCTGTGGCAAGTTGATCCATCTTTTAGAGTTCATTTTTTAATTTTCTGTCAGAGGTCCTTTTGTATGTTTCATCGGGGACGTCTAAGTTTGACTTTGGTCCAAAAATTCTTCACGAAATTTTGTAAAGAGAATGACTCTTTGATGAATTAGAATGAAATAAAGGATTGCTTTATGTCTCATCTGTCTTGATTATCGACTTGGTGTCTTTACTTCTGTCTCTATATTTATTTCAACATCTATTATGTTCAGAAAAACACATAAATAATGAAATTTTCAGCAAGCTTTTATTTATAAAAACCAGCCTAAGCACTTGTAATCAATACTTGTGAGTTATGATATTAATTTTGATGGTTATAAACGTAGGGTGATATTCCCGTCTATTTTGCTTTAGCCAACTAGAATATGAAAATGCTTGAGTAAGATTATTTCATATATTTTCCTCAATACCCACCTATGCTACCATTTCTACTCCATCGACAAGGGAAAAAACCAAATCCCATAGCATAATGTATACATGTTTTAGTTGATGAAGACGATGATAAATAAAAATAATGGAAGGGGTGGGGTTCATCTTCACAAACACTATGTGAGAGAGAAAGTAGGCCAATGTGGATAATCATTTTCCCCATTGCACTTTACAAATACTCTACAATTCCCCCCTCAAATTGAAACAAAATTTTGGCATCTAAGTGTTTCATCAAATCCACTAGAGATTTATTTGATGGAAACAATGTAACATAGTTAATTGCGGTCAGATTCCACCTACTTGAGATATGATTTAGTGGGTGTATGTTCCAATGTGAGCTTACATAGTTTGTTAGTAACTCGATTGGTGGTCATGGCTTTAGTGCATAGCCTAGGGTTGTCCATGGCCATGGGTGTCAGCACCACTGATGGCATGCTAACTCGATAGTGACATTTAGGGTGCTCATAAGAGGGTGCATCATGCATATAAAATGAATTATCTACTAGACTGGGAAACTAATTATCAATGTGACTCAATTGCTTGTTTGTTTCTCAAGTTCACCACCTACAGTTTGGTTAGCAAATTCTCACCTCATTCAAACTATAGCTTGAGTTTTTTGTTTTTGCTTTTGTTTGTGTGTTTTCACTGATTGTATCCCATAACATCTCGTAGATAGGATCATGTTGTAATTGGAAAAGTGGATCTTAATGGTTAAACCTTGATCATAGTCCCCCCTGCCTATAATTTGTTCTCCAACATTACCACATTTGATACGTCCACTAAAAAAACAGTGTGGATCTCTTCACTACCCCCAAATAATTGCTTATATTGTACTAGAGGGGTTTTTTAACACCCTATTTGTTTATGTGATGATTTACATGTTGCCCTTGATCACGAACACCATTTAAAATGCCTCACTCAAAATTAGAAGTGATCTTTACACCAAATGTCAATGAAAACGATGACATTTTTTACAATTATGTACATACACATATAGTAATGAGGATTGGTAGAGCATTGCATATTTTGAGAGTTTTACTTCCAATTTTGTGTTAACAAATTGTAGATGGATTTGCACCTTATATTGATTAGAATTTTTGTAGTCCATTTAAAATAATTGAGATTGCTATTGAATATTTGTTTATGCTCCATATGTTTAATGGAGAAAACTTGAAATTTTTGGTTGTAATTTTGAGTTGAAAAGGAAAGGTAGTGAGTATTCATTTTGATAATTATTCAGAAAATCTAGGTCTCAAAGGATTTATTTTTTACAATCACTACTCATTCCGAGTTGGTTTAGGATTTTAAAATGAGTTGTTGTTAATCCTGGCTCCATACACGTTCATTTGTTTGCCAACTATCAAAGTTCACATTTGTGTACATAAACCTACATCGATTGAACTCCAAGTGTGTGCTCCACTTGTCCCCAACTTGATAGATGTTTTTGAATCATTAGTGATAGCCCATTTATTTTATGAAGAGACATGTTATTGCTCAAAGGGTTGTTGCCACTAGCATGTTGGGTGGCTAACACATGATCAATAATACTTTTGGATGTTGTGTAGGATAATAGTGGTTTGATGAGTTGGGATGATGATTATTCCCCTCTACACAACACTGAAAAATACCTCGCTCATGGTCTTTCTCATAACTTTGCTTCCTAAGATAGTTATTCTCACAAGAAATACCAACCATCACACTTTACTATCTAGTTCAATGGACATGTTGCATTTCAAAATTTCTCCCATCTCACTATTAAAATAGTTACTCTACTCTTCCAATTAGGGAATCTCAATTTATGCATCTAAAGTTAGTTGGACAAAAAATAAAGTCTTTAGTTGACCTAGTGTAGCATAATTGAAATCCCAAAATTTCATATTGCATTTTAACACATTGCATTTTTTTACGACATCCTTAGAACCATCAGGGGCAACTGCTAGTTATGTTCAATGAGTAGAATAACAATATTTCTTTAAATATGACTTATCTAATCTCATTAAAAAAAAAATTGAAGTCGTTTTTTAAAGTTTTAGAGTTGCTTGATTATTGATAGTGATCGTTTTTCATTTTGATTAATGCTTTCCATTTCAACGTTATATAAATGGAAACATTAAAGTCCAAATTTATTCCAAGGCATAAGGAGTTCTTACTTTAGTAATGGTGCCCTTCTTTCCCTTTTGATTCTTTACATCGATCCATTCCCCTCACATCAAGGACTCACCCTTGAAGATTATATTCCAAGATTCATCTAAAATTTCCTTTTAGTCAAGATTTCTCCTTCCTCTAGAGCTAGAGATAGCCATTTTCAAGCCTGATGTCTAATTTTCTAAATTGGTGTGACACTAGGAAGGGTTTTCCTTTTCAAATTTATTTTGGGATTGGGGTTCTACACTCAAGTGAGAAAATCTATTATATTTCTCAACAAATTGTTGCTTAACATGTTGAATGTTTAAATGATTTTTTTGTTGATTCTAAGAGGCTATTCTTATTGGAGATATTACACACCCACCTCGTATTTCTTTTTCTAAGTTTATTATTCTATGTTGAGGGAAACCCTGGTCAGAGATATTCTCCCTTAGATGAGGGCACCACCTCCTCTTCAATCATTACTCAATTTTAGGTCAGTTAGACTAATGGAGTCAAGTCTTACATGTCATGCTCGATATTATCACCAAGTGTTGCATTCTCACCTTGGGATAATCACCAGGAGGGTGCACTCACCTTGGGATCATAACCAAGAGGGTGCACTTGACATGTATGAGGCTTGGAGGGCACACTACATGTGTATGCACGCGTTTCTCTTCACTCCACTTGTCTAGACTAGTTAACCGATCACTACATGGCTGGTTAACTAGGACTTGGTGGCAGTTCACTCATGTTTCTACCAATGTGTGTCCACATCTCTCTAGAGATCACTACTATGGCACATTAGTTCAACCATGTAGAGTATATCATATTCTTTAGCCTGATATTCCCAACTCACCTTAGGGGGATTTGCATCCTGATCTAAATCAGAGTGAAGAGCATGTTCCTATTCCACTTAACCTTGTGATAATCCTTGCTAACATGGAGGGTCTTATTTTGAAAGAGTGTCCCTAGTTTTTTCTGAATCCACTATGTGTCCTTAGTTTCCTTTGTATCCACTTTTGGCTCTTCCATGGGAGGGTCCAATTCAAGTGGATCTTCCTTGGAAATCAATTGATGTTCTTACTTGGCTCCAACCCACCAAATGCTTTTACAATGATGCTTCTTTACTTGTCTTTGCCCTTTTGGGATTTTTTTTTTTTTTCTAAATGCCATGTTTCAAAGAAAGCTCTACAAAGGAAAGATACATGTTCATAATCAAGCTTTTACCTATAGTGGTAGTTTTCTCCTTTTGGAATTATTTTGCTGGAAACCCGTTGCTGAAGTCCATTTCCACACATATGCAGGCATATGTAGTGATGCTTCATTCCTTTGTTTTAGAACTTTTGAAATAATATCTTCCAAGGAATTTTCTAATGGCTTGAAGAGAGTTTGATAAAATGCAAGGTTAGATTTGGTAATGTAATCCACACAGGAGCCAATGAAAGGGTATTTATCAATGGGTCGAATGATGGAGTCCATGGTTTCATACATAATCTTGAATTTCCCTAGAACTAGGTACCATAATTTAAAATCAAATGCCTATCTTCAATAAGATGAAACTCAACAATGGAAAAACCTTTTGCATAGGGATAGATAAAAGCCTCATATTTTACTAGAGGTTTCTAGAAGTCATAAATCCATTTGTGTAGATCTGCTAGACAAAGCCAGAGACCGTTTAAATGAAAAACAAGACCATTGGTACTATAGAAGGCCACTTGAACTATAACATCTTTCATCATAGGAATAGTTATGGTTGGAGCCTCTTGAACTAGAAGTCACAAAGAATGAGAGACATTCTTCACAATTTTGTTGAAAGAAGCTTTCCTTGGATTATCATTTTAAGGATGAGGACTAAATCTACATCCACTACCCATATTGGCTTCCACGGACTTCCCAAGGCTTGCTTCTTCATGAGAACAAAACACACCAGAGGAGAAAGACATTGTTGAAGCAGAATGAGCCACTGCCATGCAAGAAACAAAGTTGACATGGAGGGAAGGGTCATTCAGAATAACTTCCACCAATGAGGAAAACATGGAATTGATTCATGGAAAGGTAAGATCAATCATGTGAGGCCGGATCAAGGTTGAGGGATGGTTTATGCATAGCTAGGGAAAAACCCTAGTTGTTGTTGTATTTTCCTATCATGGGGGTTCCAAATCTTTATAAGTATAATGAATATTAATAAGCATTATAATTAAGATATTTACAATTTGAATCGATTAAGTGCTTTAAATTTGATGGCTTATAATGTGACATGCACAATACAAAGGAAATTTCGCAAAAGATGATAAGAAAAATGATAGGTTCATACACTATATAGTCAACATTTGACAGAGAACGAGTTACTTTTTTTTCCCAAGGAAAAAATATGTAATTTTATTATAGGGAAATAAAATTACATCTATAAATTCCAAAAGCATTCCTGAGATATGTCTGATTAGCAGTGGATATCCGCGGACAACTGTTCAAAATTTATAAAAAAAGGATCCTTCCTATGTGTCAACAGATGATCTGTATAAAACCTGTCACATTCATATACTTAGGTATCTATTTTTATATGGTTGATCATGTCAGAGTCCATAATCATATCTACATTCTTATACATTTCCAAAAAGGAGAAATGATGAAAACATTTAATCATAGGTTGAACCAAGGGTTGTGAAGAAATTCCCCGGGGCCATTCAAGCCTTCTTCCTTGACTTTCCAACATCCTTTGTCCAGGTCTAGTCCAACTTCTAAGAACTGGCCCGCTTGTTGATTGTGAGTCTTGTATACATGTGAAAATGTAATATGAGTGAATCTTACATAGAGCCTCTTTATTTCCTCCAAAAGTGGAACCAAAGTATATGAATGGAAAATGTGTGTGCCTATCATAACTTGGATAACAAATAAAGAATCTCCATAGATATTCACGTGGGTGATGTTGTTTTCAAGAGCTAGGAGAAGTAGAAGATAAAGTTCCATGAGTTCATTGAAGTTATTGGTGGCCTCTCGTAGTCCAGCAGAGAATGAAAAATAAGGACTTTGAGATACATGAAGGATTCACCTTGCTCCTCCAATAGAGGGTGATCATTGGGCTACACCATCAAAGAATGCCCATGGAACTTCAAAGTTGATGGTAGGAGGATTTGTGATTCTTGGAAATGAAGAAGAAGTGCTTTTTTGTGGAAAGGCTAAGAAGACGTTGATGCATTGCAAGAAAATATGAGCTATGGAGACCTATTTGTTTTCAAAGATGGATTTATTTCGGGCTATCCAAACTCCGTAACAAATGATGAGAGGTAGTGCCTTGTACTCATAATTTTGATGATCATACAACCAATTTTGAAGTGATTCTTCCATGTTTGACCCATTCCAGATAAAGGAGGGTCCGATAGAGCTACTAATCTCTCGCCATACCCGAATTTGTGAAGGAATAGTGTAGGAAGAGATGCAAACTAGATTCCTTTGCTGAAAGATATAGAGCACATCAACTTGGGCTTGTGAAGGAACACTTCTAAAGGTTTTCCTAGGTTGGGGCCTTGTTTTTTAAGAGAATCCACATAAACACAATTGATTTTGGAGGAAATTTGAGTTTCCATAGTAATTTACCCCACTGAGGGGGGGGGGATCATGATCCGTGGCCTGAAATTGTGAAAGGTATCCATGTTTTGGAGGGTATTTCCCTACTGAATTGAAGGACTGGACAATTTGATCTTCTTGATCAGTAAGTCTGACAAAAGAGTTTTCCAAAGAGCTGATATAATTATGCCAGACCTGCAAGGAGTTTTCTTCTAGATTTAAATCTTCACCCGATATCCATATAGTGTTTCCTGTGATAAAGTCTTTGTGCCCAATTTGGTTTAGATAGAAGAAGCCCCTCTGATTTAGGGAAATGACAAGCTCCTCAGGAAGTAAGTGATTGTTAGCACAACCAATCCAAGGATCCTTCCCAATCAACACTTTGGAGCCATCCCCTATTTTCCATATTATCCAATCTCTTATTATGTGAAAAGAGTTTATGATGGATTTCCAAATTATAGTTTCTTTCTTGGCAGATTTATTTGGGGATCGAATCCATTCCAAAATAGATTGTTGGGGGAAGTATTTTTCTTTTATTATTTTATGCCACATGTTGTTCCCATCTACCATAATCCAAGAGTTTTTTATTGCCAGGGATTTTGCAAATGTAAATAATGTCCTTAAGTCCCCATCCTCCATTTACTTTTAGCTTTGAGATGTGTTTCTTTGAAGCCAACACTAGGGGCCGAGAGTCTTCTTTGCCTGCCCAAAGGAAGTGAAGGGATTTTTGAGATATTTTGTGCAACACTCCTTTTAGCACCCAAGCTAGAGAGGTCGAGTAGACTAGAATCACTTCTATAAAAAATTTGAGGAGCACCGGTCTTCTGGCTCTTGAAAGCCATCTATTATACCAGGAGATAAATTTATTTTCAATTTTAACTAAATGCCATGCCCATTCTAGTTTCCTATACCTTGTTTCCTTGAGAGTGAATCCCAGGTACTTGAGGCCATCTCCTGGGTCTTTTACTTGTACTCCAAAGAGAGTAGAGATTGAGTTTGATTCCTAATTGTTTAAACCCCATACCATTAGTGAAGATTTGTGCTGATTGATTTTCATTTCAGTAGCTAGGTAAAAAGTATTGAGGATGTCCTTTAAATTTTCTATATAAGAATCTCTCCCTTCGCAAAAGATGAGTATGTCATCTACAAATATAAGATAAGTGAGAGAACATGTTGGAGAGATTTGAATGTCTTTGAATTTTCTTTGTAAACCTACATCTGAGATAAGGCGACTTATAGATTCAACTACCAGGAGTGATCCAGGATCTTTTCGTCAAGTGACTTATTAAAGAACTATATTAAATGAGCATAAACAAAAGTACACCATAAAGAAGGAAAAACTCAAAAGGAAAGAGACATAATCATGCAATATGAACACAAAGAACTTGATAACGGAGTTCGTCCTTGGTGGACTACGTCTCTGGGTCCTGCTCTCAAATGGGTAGGTCTTTTAATTAACTCCACAAAAGAATTGGGAAAAATACATAAGTATACCTCATTTTGGAGTTAAGCCATAGAAGATTTGCTTAGATCAGAAAACTAACAACACCACTGCATTCATGGCATCGTTTTACTTAAAAATGACTATCTCCACGCCTTAATCTGAGTTGGACACTTTCAGGCCCCCAAGACAACCCTGCCTCAGTTTTCGTGCCACTACTCCTGCAATAAATCATTGGACGCATATCGAAATCCAAGCCCAGCCTAAAAAACTGTGCAAAAATCTATATTGTACAGATGTGCTCGACCTGCCTCTCTTGTGCTCTTGTGTGTCGAATGCACTTTGAACTCTGAACCATAGGTCTCCTTATATATTATTGTGTGGGCGATTAGGCATAAAAGAATCCGTTGGTGGAGCCGGTACCGGAGGCTAAGTTAAGAGCTTAGTTGGCGGAGGTCCCGGGGTTGAATCCCATGGGCCTCCCCTTTTTGGTATATGGTTACAACTAATATGGGCGCGCTCCGCTAAATCTGCCGGGCGACCACTTAAATGGCGGAAAGGTTAAATATAGTGGTGGACATATACTAAATATATTGGTCCGTTGGGTTAAGCCCCTAAGTGGGTAGAATACCATGGTTGTATGGCACTAGAGCATGTGAACAGGGGCTGGGCTGAAGGCCTAGCTGTTGAAATTACTAAGACAACTAAGAGGGGGGGGTGAATCAATTGTCACTGTGCTTAAACAATTTTAAGTCTATTAAACCATTTTTAATCTTTCACCAAGTGACCATTAATATTATACATCATATGGACAACATAAATAATGAGCATCAGTCACACATAAGATATACACAGAAACAAATTTTCACGAGGAAACCCATAAAGGGAGAAAACCTCTTCTTCTT
>ML820788.1:0-53577 GCA_009831015.1 Picea engelmannii
CAGTTTAAGTTCAAATAACTCCTCCATATTCTTGTCATAGTATCTCTTGGTTAATTACTTCTTTTCAAAATATTTCTTGAATTCCTTCCAAGTCACATTTTTATCCTTTAGGCGTTGTACTTGCACTAAATGATCCCACCATATGGATGCCTTTCCTTTAAGTTGGTAGATGGAAATTCTTCCCTCTGCATGAGAAGAATAGTTTTGAAATTGGAAGTACTTCCTCATTCCTAGTAGTCATGTCTCAACATATTCATCCTTTGGGTGCTCTCCATCAAAAGTAGGAGGTTTGATTTTATTCATTTCTCCTTTCAACTCATCCACCCCAGTCCTCCTATGTTTCCTAACAAGGGATGGGCTTGAGATACTATGTACTCTCTTATGAGAATTATTTTGGGAGTGTTGGTGATGTCTTCTACCACTCCTTAATCTTCTTTCCTCATCAGGGGTCTTGTGACTTCCTGATTTAATGGATCCATGCTCCTTATCCAATTTATTTTCAATTCTTTCCAGGATCCACATCAACTTCATATTGAAGTATCCCTATTTCTCCCTGGCTCTCATAAGCCTTTTGTTATCTTCTTGGTGAATTTGGACATCTTTATGCAAAGTTTTAATGATTTTCATCATGCTCACTTCTTTATCTATTTATTCTCCATGCCCATTAGAGTTTGTTCCTTCAATTCTCAAATGGACATCCATTCCTCTAACTTCATCCTCTGGACTGTAAGCATCTTGTGATTCCTCAATTTCTCTTCACTAGGTAACAATTATGTTTGGTTCTGACAATTGTTAACTCTGCAAAATGTGAAGTCAACTGAATTTTTGTCACGCTATTAGACTTAATAATTCTCCAGAATAACTTAAAAAATATGATTCAACAAAATAATATTAGACTCTATTTTATGCGGGTCTTTGGTTGATCAAGAATCCCCACGGCTCTATCTCTGAGCCCTATTCTGTTCTAAAATTTACTTTCGGGTGCTAGCCCCTTTTTCTTCAGCCCTCAACTCGCATGTGACCATGACTGTGACAAAATGATATTGGTTGGGTGCTTATCTAGAGCCTTGAAACTTCGGGGCTCTGGAGCTTCAAAGCTTTCCCCTTTGAACTGGCGAATTCATGAAGGTTGGTGGATCCATGGTTCACATTCTCTGTTAAGATCTATGGTGGATAGGAGCTTCGGGACTCCGGGCTTCGGCAGTTTCCAAAGCACAACCCAAAAAATATCCCAGAGTGTCGAATTGGTGAACTCACGAAGTGGGGTGGATCAATGGCCCACGAGCTCCCAGCATCCAACGACTGATATTTACTACAGAACTCTAGGCTTCACGATCTGGTGCCACACGTCTACTGGGTTCAATTTATCATGGGCCCAGTTTGGTTAAATTCTTCGCCAAGGTTTTAACTACTTTATGTATCATTTGGGGCCCTGCTACCCATGCTTGAGAAGAGTGCCACGCATTGGAATACTAGAGGAAAACATGTGGCCCAATCAGACGGGTGACATGTGTCACGTTCTAACTGGGATTTCTATCTTCCATGGGTTCTTAACTCACTGACACGTGACACATATCCCATGTGTCCACGTCATCCCTAGTGATGTGAGTAGACCACGTCACTTCGAGACTTTGAGACTTCAGGCTTTGGAATATTTTATACTTGCATTCCTCAAATCTCCCAAACTCCGAACTACCGAACTACTTTACCTTCTATGGTCCACATCGTACAACTGTCAACAATTAAGGTGGTGGCATGTCTAAGAAGGGTCCACATATCCACTAGTGACATCATCATGCTACACCACTTATGTTCCTCAGCTTCGGGCTTCGCGACTTTTCACACTAGCACACTCTAATTCTCCAGAATGTTGAACTTCTGAATTGTTGAGAGATCTATGGCTCACAACCACCCATGCACAAATCTGACAGTTGAGATTTGTTTTTCATCACTGCGGCTTACCTTCTGCTCTTGTCTTGATCTAATGGTTCTTATCTGATGACAATGAAGGTATGCCTTCTCCCGAATATATCCTACCGCCCAACAGAATGGTTGTTCTAGATTCTTTCTCTGTTTCCATTCAATAAACCGTTATACCTCCCGAGATTTTGAACACAGTCCTAGTGACACTATGAACTTCGAGTTTTGTCCTTTTCGACAATAATTCACTCTAAAATATTTTCTTCATTAACCACTACCATGGCCCATCCAGGCTCAATGTCGAAACCTTGGCTCTGGTACCATTTTGTAATGTCCTCGACCCTCGAACCTCTGTCGGGTAATGCTACCTTAACAAATGTATACTTTTTTTTCTTCTCTGATATTATTTTGTGACATTCTCAGCCTTAAACCAACATGCCAGGCCACACCACCAAATAACTTTCATGCTCTGATACCATATTTATTTATATACATATCTATCTAATGCAATTTAAATAGTTATACCATTCTGTTCATACACCTATTCATGTAGAGACAACATTAAAACATACATGCAATATATACAGACAATTCTAATAACATTATAACTTGATTTCAATATACACATCATACAAAGAACACATATTTGGTACTTATATTTTAATATATGACCACCAACTGTGTGCAAACCTTCCACGAAACTCCCATCATTAGACCATGTTGCTCATCACGCTCAGCAGTGGGTCACCCCTGAGCTGGGACTAAAATCCATCGGGCAAGGGATTCCTAGTCTTGGCAAGGACAAGATGAAAGTCACACAAATCAAAATGAAAGATTTTCTCCTAGGAGCCACTTACACCCACATCCCATAGACCCTCATTCCCCACACGACTATCCCACCCCAGGAGTGTACACCTTCACTATCATGAGTCCATCGATTGTCCACCTCCCTTCCAGGTCTTCAGAAACGGGCTGGACCTGAAGTCTCAAAGTATTGTAGCTACTACAGGACTCCCTCTAGGGGAACTCACTTCCTTAGAACACTTTCTCACCTGGAGAGAGTTTCTCACAGACTAGACAACCTACCTCTTCTATCCAGCTCCTAAGTCTAGCGAATAACCTCCGCAACAAAAATTGGGTATGGGCTCTGGTAATGACAAAAAGCCAAAACAATCCAGAGAAAACTTGGGTAGAAAATACAAATGATAAGGTGTGATATGGCTGTAACACTACATAGTCATGCTGTGATTCACATGAAAAATGATTAGCTTCATAACACAGGTGTGAGAGTTTTAAAATTTGTAGAGATCGACGATGGAGGCAATGGATGGTTGTGTCAAGGCTCTCCCTATCTCAATGTGTGCATCAATGGGGAGGATGAATGACCTCCAGAGTGGTGACCATCGCGAGAATCATGATGGAAACCCCAATGAGATAACTTTTCCACCTAAAACATGCATGCGCCCAGGTTGACACATGTCTTCTTGAAGCTACATGAACTCCACTTAACACTTGTTCCCTTTCCGCAAGAACTTAGGACAAGATAGGTTATGTCAAACCTTAGCCTCTAGGAAATAATAATATAATATTATTCCTTTAGAGGTAATCCCTCTAGATTAGCCCCTATTCCTAGACACTTAGCCCCTTCCCTTTCCCTACCTAGTGGATCTTAGTCCCCCATAACTCTTTCTTCATGGTCGGTGTACATGCAACAATGTAATTTTATTAATGATGTGAGTATTTACATATACAAAAATCAGACTCATTGGCCTTAGCATATGGGCTCTCCGGCCTAAGAAACACATAAGTCTTTTAGCTTATAAATACTTGGCTCACCAACCTATAAACATAATTATAATTCAGTAGGGGCTTGGCCCTTGGGTGTTACAAGATCTATCCTAGTTGAAGAGAATTGGAGCTTCTCCACCTCTCTACTCTCTATATTGTCACTAGTTTAGGGGACCATTTTATCTCCATAAGTCAGGTGGTGGTATTCAAACCTCTAATAAACCTCCTTCCATGCATCAATGAATTATTCATGAAAGGGGAATTTGACTCCACAAAGGACCCCATCGCTTGGGTCACGTGTATAATCCAAGATATTTTCATATTTCTCCACTTCCATCCTCCAATCCCTTTTGCATAAAATAACTTACAACAACCTAAGTTTCAATTTGTGTGTGTGTGTGTGTGGATTTATTTGAATAGGGTTATGTATGATAAAATTATCAAAGTTCATAAGTAGGATGTTGTGTAAATTAAGAACCTTGTGTAGTGTTGTATTTTCTCATAAACATTGAAGCATTTATAGTCATGTTCAAGAAGGTTTTTATAAATGATTTTTTAAATTAATTTTTATAATATTTTATACAATGAATAGATTTATTTAGTATCACATCAAGGATGATTTTTATCATCCCCTAAGACCAAGAAGGTCTATAAGACAAATAAAGGGAATGAGACTAAACATTTTTGAAAAAACCATTTCTATATTGAATCTCATGAAATGAAAGTACCAAGGTCATCATGGTTTTTGTGAGTTATGATTGCTTAGAGAGTAGTTAATTTATGAAAATGAGTAACATCAAGTTCTATATTATAAATGGAAGACAATGTTAAAATGAAATGATGTTCATCACCAATTAGATTCTTTGTATTACAATTTTACAATTTCTCTTATCCAAAGTTTTTCTAACTACCAGTTTGTTAGTTGGGGGTCATAAGAATTGGTCTTGATTTTAGCAATATTCATTTTGTTTTTCAAGTTCATATTGTTGGAAAAATACTTTTGATTAAAAAAATTAGGATTAACAAAAATATTGTAGTATGTGACTTCCTCTTGTGAATGATTCATTATCATTCCAAGTCTTATCTTTAAAATTCATAGGGATGTAAGACATAATATTATCAATGTAATTAATTTGATAAGATTCTTTTATGTTCTAGTAGTTAAGAAAATCCTCAAAATATCTAGCCCAACTTCTTTTGATCATATGGTGCATATTGTGCATACTAGAAGCAATGAAAAGTGAGTATATCCTTACTCGGCTTTAGAAATTTATGTTTAAATTATAGATATCTAATTGAAAATTTGGACACCATGGAAGTAAAACCAACTTTAATAAGAGAATGCGGTTAGGCGTATTGTATTTAATAATAAAATCATATATTATAAAACAATTTTTGGAATTTCTCAATTTTAGTCCAAGTTTTATGAGTGATGCCATGGGCGTGAAATTCCCAACAATATAGAATAACTTGGATAAGTATTTAGTGTGGATTTTTTTTCTTATCCCAGTCCCAAAGGCCAAAATTTCTATATTTTTTCCATGCACCATATGATCCAGGTGGATATCAGTGGCCACCCACATATTCCAACTGGCTCAAAACAGTCTTTTGGCAATTTACCATTTTTTAGCAGTTTTTTGGTTCCTAAACTTCTGAGGCCATATTGAGGACCTAAATGAAGGTTTTATCAGATTGATCCCCCACAATGAATCTCTTGGATGATACCTTTCCAACGAGCTATCATGTGTCCCAAACAAAGATCATATGCCAAAGTTACACCCCTAGGAAGTTGATACACCAAACTACATGTTAGCACTGAGAATCACTCTCAGATTGCAAGAGAATAAGCCCGATACCCATAAAAAAGGTTTGTGAATGTAAATGAGTGATTAAAGGTCAAATGGACAAAACTCAACATAAGAATGTTTTAACATAAGGTCAAATATGGGCTAGCATGCATAAGCAAATGAGGTCTTTATTAACTTCAGTCAGTGGTTTGGGGTAAAGGTAAATAGGAGGAAGACTTAGTGAGGAAGGTGGATAGGTCTGTTATTAACATTGACTCTTCAAGAAACCAGGAGAATAAAAATTCAGTCACAAGAACTTCTTGAACTTAAAGTTTAAGAATACTGAAAAACATTCATAGCAGCATTATAATCAAACATCCATTACAAACAACCACAACATCTCATAACGGTCATCCAATCATGAGTGTTTTAGAATACG
Source organism: Picea engelmannii (assembly GCA_009831015.1). Lineage (NCBI taxonomy): Eukaryota > Viridiplantae > Streptophyta > Pinopsida > Pinales > Pinaceae > Picea > Picea engelmannii. The sequence goes on from ML820788.1 coordinate 5,935, forward strand.
AGGCAATGAGATGATAAAAGGAAATTGACTTCTATTAATCAAAATGTCTCAAGTCTAATGCATAACTAGAGAACAACTTTACTTAGTCAAAATATTACAATCAGGGATCTCTACTCAACCATTCCTAGCTCTCTATTCATTCAAAAGATGTATTTATAGTCAAAAGATAATAGGAAGCAACTAGAGGTGTGAGCTGGCCTTCCTATCCTAGGATTCTCTGAAAAAACTACAATTCTAACACCTGTACTAACAGATCTTAACAAACTGCTACAATTTAGGAGTCGTGTTGGCAAGAACTCTAACAAGAATTAAATGACATGTCTTCTTGATTAGGTGCATTCTTCTCTAGTGCCAAGTGTCCTCCAATATCGTATGTTGCTTCCAAGCTACCACCTGTGATCCTTGGGTCTCTCCACATCATTAAAAATCAAGGAGTCATGAATTCAAAGCTTTGATTGTAGTGGCCAGTTTGTAGTGCCATTATGTAGGGAATTTGGTAGCCAATTTTGTAGCACCCTTTGTAAAACAACTCTACATATTTCCTAGCTCCATTCATGTGTAACAACTCTGCATCTTTCATAGCACCTCCTGTGAAATAGCTCTATAGTTTTCGTAGTGCCACTCTTGTGTAACAACTCTGCAGATTCCATAGCACCATTTTTTTGTTTGGCTAGGATATTCTGTAGCGCCTTTGGTAGCACAACTCCAGAACATCATGTATAGATGATTTTGTAGCACCATGGCGCTACGAAATATCTATGTTTTTTCTGTGTGATGTAACAATTCTTCAAAAACACAAAAAACTTAGCTGATGGACTAGGAGCATGTAGATGCCTGTATAGGTGGAAAAATCATACTTCCTTGAACATTTCAAACTTTCAAAAAGTGATCACCCACAAAAATGGATCTGTCATCCCCCAATCTACTTCCTCAATCTATCACTCCTCCTTGTTGTAGGAGAAATTCCCTATGTCATAGCCGCATCTCTTTCTTTTGTAGGGGTACTCTTCTTAACTATAGGATCATATCTTTCTATTGCATCTTGTACCATAAAATTTAAGTTACTTTGGTCCAGTTCATCCTTGAAAGGCTGCAATTCTTCTTTGAGATTTCTATTTTGGGACTAAAAGCTTATGTTTTACGTGTACAGAGTCTTAAGTTTCCTATGGAGAGGCAGGGCTCTTCTTGATGAAAAACTTGCCAGATCAATGGTTTCATTGTACATGTCCATGATATCCTTCATCTTTCTTTTCTCAGCCAAACTTTCTTCCTTCAAATGAGCAACTTCTTTCCTAGCATCCCTAAGTTGTCTGATCAATCTTTTGAAAGTGGGATTATTAGGGGGAGTGATGATGTTGATAACCTCATAAATGAAAAAATATCAACATTCCTTTTAAGGACAAGGGTTTTGAAAAAAATGAAAGACGTGACATCAGTTGATGATGGCGAATGATGGTAAAGGAGCACAAGGAGAAAGGTGTGCTACACAAACGCCTAGTGAGTTGGAAGCACCATTTTCAAAGTTTGTTTTGACCCCTTAACAAACATAGGGACAACATGGAAAGGATAAAGAGCATGAGTGGATGGAGTTATTTGTTAGGTCGTTAGGATCACGAGGTCGATAATGCTTGGTGTCAAGTCAAAAGATGAGTCAAAGACATAAACCATAAAATGAACCTAGGCTACAACCATATGTGTGGGCCAAAAATGTGAGAAAAAACCCAAGTATTTATTTGTTTAGACTAACCTAAGAAAATAACAAAGAGAAAAATAAATCAAACCTAAAGACTAAGGATAAAAATTAAAACCTAAGGGACAAAAGACCCATGACAAATTCATGTGATAACATTGGCTCCATAGGGGATGGCATGCTCCCTATGAGATGCCAAGAACAAACAACTTCAATGTCTTATCCTAGGGATATGGGGTCACTTATTCAACAAAAATAAAATAAAAATGATATTTACAATGAATGGAAAGCCACTCATGGCTTAAGAAAAATAATTTTTCAGAAAGTTCCCATTGACAAGGCCACAAAAAACTTCAGAATCCTCCAAATTCTACAACTTATAAGTGTTATTTGAAAATACCTCAGAGATCTTGAAGGGACCAATCCACAAGGCTTCAAATTTACCATGTTTTCCTTTGTCTTTCTTGCGTGCATCCCACTGGAACACTAGATCTCCCAGCATGAAATATTCTTTGCTTACCTTCTTGTCAAAGGCTTGCTTGATCTTATGTTGATGGTCATGTGCTTTGTACAATGGATTTTCCCTAGTCTATTGTACTTTTATCAGTTGTTGTATCCTTCTGACCATATCATCAGTTTCTCCTTGGTAGTCCTGGAGGAATCTTTCCATAGTCAAGGCAAGCTAAGTAGGAAAGATAACCTCAACCTCATATACAAGATGAAAAGGAGAGACACCAAGTGAACTCTTTGTTGTAACTCTATCATACCACAAGGAAAACTTCAGCTTTGAGTCCCATTCTTTCTTGTTTTCTTCTAACAATCTCTTGATGATATTTATAAGGCTCTTGTTAGAGGATTCTGCCAAACCATTTCCTTGGCGGTAGTAAGGAGTATAATGAACCAATATAATCCCATACTGTTCACAAAACTTGATCAATGGTTTAGCCTTGAAGGATGCAACATTGTCAGTAACATTTTTTCTTGGACAACCAAATCTTGACATGATATCCTCAATAAAACTAATGATTACCTTATGGGAGGAATTCCTTGTAGAAATGGATTCTATCCACTTGGTGAAATAATCACAGGCAGTAAAAACCCACCTATGTTGACCACTTGAAGTGGGATGGATTTACCCAATGAAGTTGAGACCCCACTGCTGAAAAGGTCCTGAAACTACCATAGGCTTCAATGGCAAAGATTTGAGTTGTTGCTTTCCAATTTTTTTTTGGCATTTGACACAAGATCTAATCTTTGCACAAACATCAGTAAAAAGGCTAGGCCAAAAATAACTAGCTTTGAGGATCTTGTAGGTTTTGGTTCTCCAGAAGTGATGGCCCCCACATAAGATGTTATGAAAATCAGTCATGGCCTTTTGGGTCTCCTGTGGATCTAGACATCTCAAAAACACTCCTAGAGGATCTTTCCAATACAAAACTTGAATAATACAATATCTGATTGCTTTAAGCTTCAAAGCTCTTACCTTGTTCTTTTCCAAACCATCAGGAGGCTGGAACTTCTACAGAAAATATATGATGTCTTTATACCAAGTGCATGTTGATGATTTCAACTATGTGAGACATTCTCCAGCTTAAAAACCTGTGAGATGTGGATCATTGTAGGAATGTGAGTCTTTCTCCAACTTACAAACCTGGGAGAAAGCCCCTAAGAAGGGTATGTGGTTCCTACCTAAGACAGAGATGGAATGTAGAGATGACCTCCTCCATTCAGAGAGATGAGAAGAACTCCAAATGATTATCTAGTGGGAAAGACGATCTATTGAGTTAGACGTTCATGTGGCTGAGCACAAGGTGAACATGTGAAACCCAAAATTTTTGGGTGCATCATCATGAGAACAAAAATGAAGATGATGTGTTATCCTCCTCTGAGAAGCAGAGTTGACGAGAAACTCCAGATGATTCTCCCATGTGAGGTAGTGGAAAAGAATATCTATAGAGTGGGCATGCCTGTGGATGAGCACAAGTGAACGTGTGAAGATCTGGTTCTTCTATGTAATGTAGTGAGCCAGAGATATGGACATCCCTATGGATGTGCCCCTAGTGGATGAGCACTAGTGGGTGTATTGGATCCTTTTCTATATTGTACAAGGGTAAGACCTTCCTGTAACCTTAATTGTAATGTAAAGGGTACAGGTCGACCCCACCTTAATGTGATTGTTAATTCATGTAAAAGATAATTAATCTGGTTAATATTAATTATATTATAAGCTAGTGAGGTTGGCCCTATTGTACCAATAGACACTTTTGTTGATAGGTTCAGGTTAGTATAAGTAAAGGTAAATTCCCCATTGAGGAAACATATCTTTCAAGTGAGTTTGTAAATTTCAGCAAGTACACATTCTTGGGAAAAGTGTGCACCTCTCTTGGGCGCTAGTCTTACCGGGTTTAAGCACCCTCTTGTGTGCTAGGTTTTATCTTGGTGGTGAAGGTATTTCTTTTGAGGATTATAGCAAAGGATATGGTTGGGTTTTCTTCCCTTATTGAGAAGGATTTCCCAGGATACTTCTTGTGTTCTTGTGCATGGTGCTTCTTCTTGTGATCTTGGTTTATGCAACATTTATGGTTATGGTTAAATGCTAAAAATGGAATGAACTACATGCTTAACCTTGACTATTGAAAAATCAACAGTGCATTCTGCCAACTTTGGGCTGACATGAGAACATTTATCATCCAACTTAGCTTGCTGATTTTCTGAGTTTATGTTCATGAAATTAACCCCCAAATATTTGAAATTTGATTCATCTAGCAACGTAGATAAACCTTGGCCTTTCACCAATTTAGTGGGATTTATTTCAAGGTCAAATTCTAGAATTTTGGCAATCCATTTGCTCCTCCTCCCATTTATGTCAGGATGGATAAGTATATCTTTCACTGAGGCTGAAGGGGCATATGCAACAATATTTGAATGCAGAACATATACTCTAAAATACTAGAGGGATTTGACCAAAGAATAAGCCTGCTTTTCCATGATATCATATTTCGTTTCTGCATCCCTCAATGCCCTGTTGAAAAAGGAAATACGCTGCTCTAACCCCTCTGCATTTTTCTGCAATAAAACAATAACCACTGTGTCAAATGAGGCAAAGGAAAATATCAGAAAATTCTTAGAGTAGGTAAGGCTAATGAACACAAGTGCTTGAGTGAAATCCATTTTTTATTTGATCAAAAGAATCTCGAGACTCAATAGACCATTTGAACTCATTTCCTTTCCTAAGCATGGCTGTAATGTACTTCACCAATTCAACAAAATTTGAAATGAAACTTCTTAGAAAATTGATTTTCCCCAAGAAATATTGAACTTCTTTCTTGGATCTAGGAAGAGATAAGGTCTATATGGCTTCTACTTTTCTTGAATAAACTCTTACCCCTTCTGTCGATACAATGTGCCCCAATAAATTTCCCTCCTTCATGGAAAACAAATAATTTTTAGGATTGAGAGAGAGGACAAACTTTCTACACTTCAAGAAGAAATTTTTCAAATGATGATAATGTTCTTTATCAAATTGTGGGAACACTGTAATGTCATCTAAATAGATAAATATAAACTTGTCATTTTCCCCAATAAAGACAATGTCCATTTCTCCTTGAAATTTCACTCCTACATTCATCAATCCAAAGGACATTTTGGCATACATGAATGTGCCCCAAGGAGTAGTGAAGGTTGTCTTCTCTCTATCTTCAGAAAAGACAGAGATTTGATTGTAGCCAGAGAAGCCATCAATCATAGACATCCTAGATGAACCTCTCACCCTCTGCAAAATGTGCTCCATCTTTGGTAAGGAGTAATTATCTTTCTTGGAGCTTCTATTCAAATGTAAATGTGTTGAACCTGCACATAATATATCTAGCTAGAAAATAATACACACATTTGCAGAGAGAAATTGAGAAAGAAGAAGAAGGAGAGAAAGAATAGAAGAATTCTCATTAACCGTATTCCACACTCAAAGAGTGAATAATTTACAATAGATATAGGCTACATGAGTAACTAATGTGCCATAGTGGTGGTCTAGAGTGATCTGGACACACATCAACAATAATGTGACTAAACTACCACCCAGTCTAGTCTCTCAGGCAGTTACGAGAGTGAACTGCCACCTAGTCTGAGTTAACTAGTCAATCAATCTTCAGTTCACTGACTACAATAGAGTGAAGTGAGGAGGATATTAGGGAGTCATGAGTAATGCACTAGTCTAGTGATGATCCCAAGGACAATGTGCATTAGATGGTGATGATCCCAATGTTGCATGGTGATAATCCCAATGTAGCATCTAGAATCCACTCAACTGATCAAACTGAAGTTAAAACTGAAGAGAATATTATCCCTAGAAGAATATTCTTCCTAAAATATAGGATTCTGAATAATGACTAATAAACAAAGAAAAACTTTGGGAAAAATAAATCCTAGGTGTGTGTGAAGTAACTCCAACACCCTTGAACATCACTATGGTGAAAATAAAGAATGGGTCTCGGCAATGAGGCCATGTTAGGTACACAAATACAAAATATACACTGAAATAAATGAGGAAAGAGGGAAAAATGCATGGGAAAAGCCCCCTGTCAAATTACAATGCATAAAAATAAATAAAAATGAGAAGGAACAAAAAGCAGTTGCTAAGAAACCGTGTCCTTCACTCCAAGAAGACCTTGCAACTGTGCAAGTTTGTGCTTATTGAATATTTTGTTGAAGATGTAGATGTCTACATAGTTATGATGAAGTAGATGCACCATTGATATGTCCACACATATCCACTTTTTCTTCTTGTAATGAAGAATATCCAAATAAATTTTGGATGGAATTTTTGAAAACCCTGCGGCCGTTTTTGAAAAAATGCTGAAATTTGGTTGATTTTAAAATGATCATAACTTCACTTCCTGGACTCTGTTTCGGACGTTGTTTTTTTTTAAATTGGACATTTTCCCGAGAGAAATTCAAATATAAAAAAAAAAATCTGCAAATTGTGCTTATAAATGATCATAATTGAGTCTGATGTGCGCGGCTCCCTTTTTGTCTCCTGATATGCATGCATTGTGCATGGAAAAGTGTCTGCATGTGACCCCTGAGATGCATGCCATATATATTCCACATGAAATTTAGAAACAAAATCTGAAATGGAGTAGTCATCATCTTCAATTAATAGAGTACAAATTTGTGCAAATACTTTGGTAGAAGACTCTTCATAATAAGAGGCTTGATCTTTTGATGACTTCTCTTTTGGCTCTATCTGTTCAACCTCCAGCATGAAATATTCACAATATTCTTTAATCCTGAATAGAACCTCCAATCTAGTCCATAATTATTTTGGAGTTGATTCTTGTGAGTCATACTATACTTGATGGATAATTTTAGGAGAAATAAACGCGAGGATATGTCCTATTGCGATATAATGTCTATTGATAAAATCATTTTTCTCATTGGTGGAATGAGGCTCTACTTCCATTGCCATAGTTATTTGGTACAAGCCTCTACATCTGAGAAGAAGAAGAATTTTTGGCTTCCACTCTAAATATTTATGAGGTGTGAGAATTATTTTCGGTGAATAATCCATCTTTTTTGCATTCTTCAATCTTCAGTACCTGGAAAAATAATTTGGTGTAGCTCACATTTGCAACGAGAAATTGATAAAGAATAAGAAGGAGAGAAAGAAGATAACAATTCTCATTAACTGTATTCCATACTCAAAGAGTGAATAATTTACAATAGATATAGGCTACATGAGAAACTAATGCACCATAGTGGTGGTCTAGAGTGATCTGGACACACACCAACAATAACGGGACTAAACTTCCACCTAGTCTAGTCTCTCAGGTAGTTACGGGAGGGAACTGCCACTTAGTCTGAGTTAACTAGTCTATCAGTCTTCAATTCATTGACTGAAACATAATGAAGTAAGGAGATTAGGGAATCATGAGTAATGCGCTAGTTTGGTGATGATCCCAAGGACAATGTGCATTAGATGGTGATGATCCCAATGTTGCATAGTGATAATCCCAATTTAGCATCTAGACTCCACTCATCTGATCAAACTGAAGTGAAAACTGAAGAGAATATTATCCCTAGAGGAATATTCTTCCTAAAATATAGGAGACTTAATAATGACTAATAAACAAGGAAAAACTATAGGAAAAATAAATCCTAGGTGTGTGTGAAGTAACTCTAACATCAAATTCCTGAAATCGACACATAGTCTAATTTCCCCATTATTCTTCATCATTGGGACCAAGTTATCCACCCATTCAGAGTATCTCAAAGGAATGATGATCTTGGCATCCAAAATATTCTTTAATTCCTTTTCCATAATAGGCAGCAACATGGGATTTATCTGTCCAAGTTTCTTCCTAAAACACTTGGTCTCCTCTTTCAAAGGGATCTTATGTTCAATGATGTTTATGTCATATGTTCTTAAATATTCATATTTTCAGGAAAACACATAAAAAAACTCTTTTAAAAGTTTAACATATTCAGCCCTTTGTTCCTTTGACAAGCTGCTAGACAACTTAACATACTTTGGATCCTCCTCTGTACCTAAATTACATTTACTCACATCAACATTTTTAGTTGAACCTTTAACCTTTACAAAAACATAATTTCTATCAAACAATCTCTCCAAAGGAACTAGTCCTTTAAGAACATGGTTACCGAGCAACTGAACAATATGATGGTCAACAATTTTATTCAGAAAAATATCAGCATGATGGATTTTTTTAGTATCATGATCTTGATCAATATGTAAGGTAGAAAACTCATCCACAGTCTCAAGAAATCTTTTTATCTCAAGATCATCCTCAAAAACCTTCCAATGTTTGACATTGTCAGGTATAGAGGGTCTATACTTCACTTCCACATCATATTTGAGTTTAGGGGGCAAAGGAACTCTGAAATTACTTGCTGAGACAACCAAGGAATCTTCCATAATGTTCTCCTCTCTTGGAACAAATGAGATATTAAAATATAATAAGAAACTATCAACAAGATCCCAAACTTCATTTCTATAAGTCCTTAACTTGGGGTGTTTAGCTTGATACAAATTTTTGATTTGATGAACAATTAATTCAACATCTCCAAACACTGCTAGCTCTTCAATCCTCATGTCTTTAGCAGCCCTCAAACCCAAAACAAGATCCTCATATTCTTCCACATTGTTCGTAGTTTCAAATTCAATCTTGTAGGATAAGGAAATGATCTCCTTAGTAGGGGAAATAAAGACTACCCCAACACCAACACCTTCTTTAGAATAATCTCCATGAAAAAACATCTTCAAAACATAGGTATTAGAGAGAGGCACTTCAAAAGAGGTAATGGATTGTTTTCTGATTTCAATAAGAGGTTTAGGAGCATCAGTTAACTGTAATATAACGAATCCTAAATTAGTATCAAGTGAAAAAATATGGTGGTTGGTGGGATTTTCTTCATCATTGATGATGTAGGATAATTGAGCCTCCCCATAAATCCTTCTATGTTCTCCCCCAAACAAAGGAATGGTGGCATATGAAAGTTCCTTCTGCAAAGTTCCCCCTAGTCTTTTTATCCAAGATCTTGACAAGAGCATCCATAACTTAGGGGGGACATCAACCACTACAGTATCCATGACCACACTTTTCATTGGCAACTGGAACAAGGTAACAACCAGGTCTTTGATAACCCCATGACACTTCACTTTCCTAGAGACAAAAGTGTATAAGTCATGGTATTTTTTGTAATTTCCAACCCAAGCTCATCAATGATTGTTTTAGGAATGAGATTGTGAGATGCCCCTGAGTCCATCAAGAAGTTGTGCAACACTTTATCATGAATGTTTAATGATGTATATAAAAGAGGGGAAGAATCATCTCTATCCTCAACCAAAGGTCCCAGGATGACTGCTGGTTTTTCATATTGAAGGTTAACTAAATCTGTGGAATTAGAAGAAGGCTCAGGCTATAGCATTTTAGAAAGGTTTCTTTTGAATTCCTCATTCTTAATCAGCTCCAAAAAAGGTACAAGGATCTTAATCTTTTGAATTTCATTTTCAAAGATAAAGGAGGATGGGGATTTCACAATCTCTTTAATTTCTAGGGCAGGGCTCTTAACCAATGTTTGAGGGTTTTTCACATATTTTCCTTTGCTGCTAGATGTCATAGCCTTATCAGAATTTTCTATTTTAGTGGGATGATCAGAAGTGTCAATTTTTTCATCTTTCTTTTTGGACCTTAGGTTGTATCTATTAGGATTGTCATTTTTTTTCCTCCTTTACTCAATTCATTTAACTGACTATCCATGAGAGACTCTTCATATGAAGATTGGGTCAAATGAGGAGATGAAGAGGTGTCACCAAGACAATGGATTTCAGGATAAGTTTCTTCATCCTCTCCTTCTTCATCAACACCAAGGTTGTTTTGGAGATGGGTTTGAACTTTTTGATCATCCCTATCCCTATTTCTTGGATCTCTTTGGAGGAGCCGAGGGGAATTATTTGGTCTTCTGAAATTACTTCTATTGTCAACATTCTGTGTGTTTCTATAGTTCTATTTTCCTCCAAGTTTCAACTTCTCCATTTCAATAGAAAGTTATTTTACCAATTTTGTAAGTTCATCAACCTGAGGGTGGACAATGGGGGATTATGAGGTTGAATCTTCAGCCCTACATTTCCTTCTGTAATATCACCAAGGACGATCCTTGTTGTAATCATGTTTTGTAGACTAGTGAGTTGAGTATTGATAAGATGGTAGGCTTATGTGTTTATTAGGCTAGGGATCCTAAGTATTAAGGCCAAAAGCGTATTTTTGTATATGTATTATGCAGAACATTAATAAAAAATATAAACATCGTGACATGTAGACCTACCACGAAGAAAGAGTGATGGGGGACTAAGCTTCCACATAGTGGGTAAGGGAAAGGGGGCTGAAAGGTTGGAAAGAGAGGCTAAATGTTGAGCCTAGGGGATAAGATTTGGGGCTTAAGTCCTTGGGAATAATAATTTATCATTATTCCAAAATCTATGTGACAAACATGTTTTTATCCTAAGTTACTGGAAGGGGAAACATGGGCAAAAGGGAACACAGGCTGATGGAGCGCATGAAGCCTCATGGGCGACATGTGTCGGCCCTTCCACATGCAAATTAACCCAAATATTGCACCGTGGAGGGGGCTTGTGCTCCATTCTACTGTCGGTTGTATGAAACGGGGATTTCCGTCTGACCTCTATATGCCTCACGCAGCTCTGAGGCCTGACATCTATGATGTTTCCTAATAAATTGGTACACCCTCTGTCTGAACTATTGAGTTTGTGTTTGACCTTTGTGTGGATTCCTTGTCACGCCCTCTGAAAACCAGTGGAAAACCTTTGTATTGAGCCATGTCACTTGTGTATCATGTAAGATATCTGATCTACTCTTGCAGAGTCGAGCCATACCTGAACTATCTTTGAGTCGCTACCTTATTTGTTCCTGAGTGGAATTGACCTGTTGTTGTTGCTCTTATCTTCAGCTTGCAGGAATTTAGTTGAAGTTGACTGAAGAACCAGGTTTTCAGGCCTGTGGTAGAAGAAGCAATTTTTCAAGCCTGTGAGCAGCTCCCTCCAGGTGAGAGAGTCTGCTGGGAAGTGGTTTTCTCCTAGAGAGAGTCCAGCACCAGCTTCAGAGCTTTGAGAATTCCTAATCTAGTCTGTTGTTGAGGCCTAGAAAGGGAGGTGAAGCACCAATGGAATGTTCTTGTGAAGGTGTATATTCCTGGGTGGAACAAGCATGTGGGGAATTAGAGTCTGTTAGTAGTGGGCGTAAGAAGGCTCCTGGAGAGAATCCTTCTAGTTTATCTGTGCAGTTTTCCTGTAACCTCAGCCTAGGCTAGGATTCCCTTGCCTTGGGTGGAGCTTAATCCTAGCTCTGGGGTGAACCACTATTGAGTGTGAAAATCAATGAGGTCTAAGGATGGGAGGTTCGTGGAAGGTATGCACATGCTTGGTGGAGTTACTACAGTTTCAAAGATAAGTATATGCATGTGTTTAAATTCAATTTTTAAATGCGTGTCTGTGATGCTTGCAATATTATCATGTATTCCATTGCGATGATGTTTACTGTTGATTGAATTATTTATGTATGTTAGCAGTAATTGTATGTTTACTCTATTAATCCATTTAATTTCATTTAAATGCATAATATATAAGTATGAGAATGTTTCCATGTAGTAGCATCGCCCGACAAGGGGGTTGATGGCGGGGGGCGTTACAATATGGTATCATAACCATGTTTTCAATGCTGAGCTTGGATGGGCCACATAGGTGGTCTTTGGACCTGAGGTTTTGAGAGGAAATTGTGTCTGGAGGACTAATTTCAGACGTTAGATTGTTTCTGAGTGCCAAGGGGTTACATTGGCCATGTTATGAAGCTCAGGAAGAGTTGCGGTAGAATAAAATCATTGTTGTAGATCAATTATAAAGGAGAATATCTAGACTATTGAACCCACATCCAGAAACTAAGGAAAGCATGCATAAGAGATCAGATCTGAGCATGTGGACCAATAGTCGTTGGATCCAAGAAACATGCACAAGGTTTAAAAACCTTTGGAGTTGCATAGGAGTGTGGAAATCATGATATGTGAAGCCCCGATGTCATCAGAGCCATCCATCGAGAAGGACGCCTGGAGAACGATCAACCTTTAGCTGACTCATGCCTTGAAAAGGTCAAAAGGAAAGTTTGTGAGAATTCACGAAATGTGAATTTGCGATTGGATCACAACCATTGATCAAGGAGAGATCTAGACTGTTAATTGTCCAGGAGGAATCATGACATTTCAAGGATCGAAAGAATGAAGGTGGGAGGTCTTTCAACCTCGTGACACACGAAATCATGATACGTGAAATCTCAACGTGATATGGACCATCAAATCATGGGGAAGTCAAGATTGTCGAAGTAGGACCTCCGAAATCGACATTTCAGGAGATCGGTTGTCGAGAGAAGTGAGATGTGCGGAAGCAAAAATTCCTAAAGCCTGAAATCGTGAAATATCGATGAACCAAAGTATTGGGTTGGGTTGATGCCACTGGGATTGACGAGGACATAGGGATGTGTGCCACATGCTAGTTTGTCCCGAAGGAAAAAGTAGACATAGTAGGGTCGGATGACATCACCCGAGGTAACGTGGACCTTCTTAAGGACATCACGTGTCACCACCTTGGTTGGTGACAGCGGTGTTGTGGGCCCGGGGGTGAGAAAGGTCGGAAGTTCAGAAGTCAAGAGTAGGAGAGGAAAGAGAGTGCGAGAGTCTCCAGAACCAACCCTGAAACCTAAAACCCCAAAGTTTCATTTAGAGAACCTTGTATATCTAGTTCTTGGTCATGACCTTTGGTCGCGTGGTGTTGGGAAAACAAAGGAAAATGGATATGACTTGAGTGTACTGCAGAGTCGAGCAGAGCTTGGAAAATTCATGGAAACTTAACGTTTTCTTCAATCAAGTTGTTTTTTAGTGCAGTGGAATTTTTTAAGGATTAATGACCTGAAAAATTTCGATTGTCTTCACATTGTGTTTTCATAAGTTTAACGAGTTCCAGAACCAAGTAGATATTCCACTGAGTGCAAAAGAAATGGAAAGGGCATGGATTGCTTCCAATTTAGAGGATGAAGAAAAAGGAATGTATGTTCAATTGGGAGTTGAATGATCAAACTCCAATGGGAATGGAGAAGAGATAGATAAGGAATGAAACATTATGAAAATTGTTGAAAAATTGTAGAAGGATGCCCAAACTTACCGAGCAGATAGCAAAAATCTCAGAAAAGCTCAGGAAAAACAAGGTGAATTTAACATAATGTTGTTAAAGAGTTTGGAGAGAATAGAGAAGAAGTTAGAGAAGGAGAGTGACTCGAGAAGAACAGGAAGTCAATAGACTTCTAAGGGAAGAAGGTCAAGGAGCGTGGGTAGACACCATCATCACTGCCAAGATCGATCCAATAAAAGGACACACAGTAGTTCCAACCCATCTCTTACCAGAAGGAACAGGAGATCGGAAGTGGCTGAATTGAAGGAAGATATGAATAAGATTAAGTTGCCTATGTTTGATGGAGAGCATAAGAAAGAGGAATATGCCGAAACATGGTTTCTTAGCATGAGGAAATATTTCCAACTGTAGAATTATTCCTCTCATGCAGAAGGAAGAATTTCAATGTATCAACTGAAGGGAAAGGCATGCATATGGTGGGATCACCTTGTGGAGGTCCAACACCTTAGGGAGAAAGATATCACTTGGAAGGAATTCAAGAGGTATTTCGAGAAGAAATACTTGAATAAATGATACTACGACAAAAAGATGAAAGAGTTCTTTGAACTCAAGCTGGGCAACATGACCATGGATGAATACGAGTGGATATTTTTGGAATTGCTAAAGTATATTCCATTCATCAAGGATGAAACTGTCAATATTCAAAGGTACCTGAGTGGACTGCCACCTTCCATTGGGGAAAAGATCCAGTATGATGACCCAAAAACTATGGAAGAAACGATAAGAAGAGCGAAATGGTTATATGAACATCAAAGAGAGGGTCCTACTTTCTGGAAGGCTTTGGAAGACAAGAAGAAATTCTAGATGGATCAAATGAAGAAGGGAAAAAAACCTCCCTTTTTCAAGAACATTCCTCAAAGATAACCATCATTTAGAGGGCCAAGAATGGTTGATGTAGAGGAACAAAGGCCAATACAGACGTCCATTCAGTGTTGGGGATGTAAAGAGAACCACAAGTACATAGATTGTCCCCATAAAAATGGAAAAGTGAGAGTTGTCCATAATGTTCAGCAAGATAAAACAATGGAGGACATGGGAAGTAGAATGCCAAGGATCTACACATCCTTAGACAACAAGCAAGCTAAATATTAGTCACACATGATTGAAGTGGAAGGTATGATTAACAATCAACCCTTTACTATTTTAATTGATTTAGGGGCTAGCCATAATTATTTAGATCCTAGAGTGGTGGACAATTTGCATTTGTCGAGAAGAAAAAATGAAAAGTCTTCGTTAGTGCAGCTGGCTACAGGAACAAAGAGGAAAGTCACTGAGTTGGTTAAGTCCTATCCTATGGACATGAATGGACTGAGCACAAAGGTTGGATTAAATGTTCTTCCTTTAGGTTCTTATGACTGTGTAATTGGGATGGATTGGTTGTATCAACACCATGCCATCTTGGACTATCGTAACAAGTAATTCACTTGCATGGATGAGAAAGTGAATCAGAAAACGGTCCAAAGAATTCCCAGAGTTGTTTCTATCAGAGAAATCTCAACAATGCAACTGAAGAAGTGCTATAGAAAAGGTTGTCAATTATTTGCATCCCATGTGGAGGAAACAACTAAGGATAAGGTGTCAAAGATCAAAGACCGTGTGGTACTAAAGGAGTTTGAGGATATATTTTAGGAGATACGACTACCTCTGAAAAGAGATATAGACTTCTCAGTAAGTTTGATGCCTAGAGAATCTCTAGTGTCAAAAGCTCCTTACAGGATGAGTACAACAAAGCTGAAATATTTGCAACTGGATATTGAAGAGCTTCTGAAGAAGGGGTATATATGCCCAAGTGTGTCACCTTGGGGAGCCCCAATTTTGTTCGTGAGGAAGAAGGATGGAATGCTTAGATTGTGTATTGATTTTAGACAATTGAACAAAGTAGCTATAAAGAGCAAATATCCTCTACCGAGGATTGATGACCTCTTCGATCAGTTGAAGGATACAAATATCTTTTCGAAGATAGAACTCAAGTCAGGATATCACTAGGTAAGGATAAAATATGAATAAATCATCAAGATTGCCTTTAGAACAAGGTATGGTCATTACAAGTTCACAGTGGTTCCGTTTGGGTTGTCAAGCGTACCCGTTGTTTTTATGTTCTTGATGAATGGTGTTTTTAGGGACTATCTAGACAAGTTTGTCATAGTCTTCCTGGATGACATTCTGGTGTATTCCAAGTCAAAGGAAGAGCTTGAAAAACATCTTAGGATGGTGTTACAGGTGCTATGAGAGAACCAACTATATGCCAAGTTGAGAAAGTGCTTGTTTTATCAAGATAAAATCCATTACTTGGGGCATATTATTTTGAAGGAAGGGATAGTTGTAGATACTGAGAAGATTGAGGCCATTAGAGAATGGTCAGCGCCAAACAATGTGACATAAGTCAGATGCTTTATGGGTCTATATGGATATTACAGAAGGTTTATCACATGGTTCTCAAGGATAGCTCACCCTATCACTTCCTTGCAAAGGAAGGATAAAAAGTTTCAGTGGATAGATGATTGTGATAAAATATTTCAACAATTGAAGCAATTGTTAACCAGTGCTCCAATCTTAAGGATTTCATATCCAAACAAAGATTTTTTGGTGTGAATAATGCGTGCAAAGAAGCACTGGGAGGAGTCCTCAGTCAAAATGGATTCGTAATCTATTATGAATCCAGAAAGTTGAAAGAGCACGAAAGGAACTATGCAACTCATGATTTGGAGTTGGCAGCCATAGTTCACGATTTAAAGAAATGAAGGCATTACCTCATGGGAAGGAGGTTCGAACTGAGAACATACCATAATGGTCTGAAGTATTTGTTTGACCAACTAACCTTGAACGCTAGGCAAAGGAGGTGGTTGGAGTTTCTCTATGAGTATGATTTTGATATCAAGCATATCAAAGGGAAGGAGAATAAAGTAGTTGATGCACTCAGCAGAAGAGTACATGAGTTACATGCTACAACCATTAGCATGTACCGAACTGATATTAAAAGGAGAATTTCAGAGGCTGCAAATACAGATTTGTAGTGCAAGGATTTGGTAGCATAGCTACAACAAGGTAAGATGCCACAGAAAGTGGAGAATTATAAATTGGAAACCGATGGAACACTTTTGTACAATAAATTTTTTTATTTTCCTAACGTCCAGGATTGTAAAACTTATGATTTTGCATGAAATGCATAATGTGCCTTATGCAGGGCACCCTGGATATTAGAAAACCATAGCAACAGTCAAGATCCATTACTTTTGGCCATGTATGAAGAAAGATATTATTGAATACATCACCAGATGTATGGAGTGCCAAAAGGTTAAAGCTGAGCATAGGCACCCAACAGGGTTGCTGCAACCTTTAGCCATTCTTGAGTGGGAGTGGGAAGTGGTGACAATGGATTTAATCACCGAGTTGCCCATAACTGGAAAGTAGCACGATTCGATCATGGTTGTGGTGGATAAGCTTACAAAAGATGCCCATTTCATTCCGTTAAATACTACTCACAAGGCAGTAAATGTTGTTGACATCTTTATGAAGGAAGTGGCACGATTGCACGAAATTCCCAAGACAATTGTGTCTGACAGAGACCCGAAATTTACTTCAAATTTATGGAAGGGGTTGTTCAAAGGATTTAGAAAGAATCTGAACTTTAGCACAACTTATCATCCTAATTCTAATGGACAGACAGAGAGGGTGAACTGAGTAATAGAATACATGCTAAGTATGTATGTGATGGACAAACCATCGAAATGGGAAGACTACCTGCACTTGGTAGAATTCACCTAGAATAATGGGTATCAAGCATCCTTGAGGATGAGCCCATTTGAATCACTTTATGGCAGAAAGTGCAATACTCCATTAAGCTGGGATAATCCAGCTGATAGGGCAGTGGTTGGGCCAGAGTTTCTCAAGGAAATGGAAGAACAAATGCTAAAAATTAAGCAGAAATTGAAGGTTTCCCAAGACAGGCAGAAAATATATGTTGATAGGAGCAGAACCCAAAAATATTTCAAAGTGGGTGACCATGTGTTCCTAAAAGTAAAATCCAATAGAAGTTCCAGCTGGGAAACTGCGCCAAGTTGGCAGCCAGATTTTGTGGGCCATTTGAAATCCTAGAAAGGATTGGGCCAGTTGCATATATGCTTGCATTACCTGCATCCATGAGTATACATAATGTTTTTCATGTTTCATTGCTTAATAAATATATACCTGATGCTAATCATGTAATTGATTGGAATGAGATTCAGGTGGAGCAAGAAGGTGTCCTGCAAGTGCATCATGTTCGCATATTGGACCCTAAAAGAAAACATCTCTGGAATCGATCCATAGGGATTGTAAAGGTCCAGTGGACCTGGTGTGGTCCTGAGGACGCGACATGGGAGCATGAGGATGCTATGCCAGCATAATAACCACATATTTTTTAAGATTTTGAAAAAAATAAAATCTTGTTGATGCAGTGTGAAAGTTGCACCGAGGACAGTGCAAAAATAAGGGGAGGGGATTGTAATATCCCCAAGGATGAGCCCTTTTGTAATCATGTTTTGTAGGCTGGTGAGCAGAGTGTTCATAATATGGTAAGCTTATGTGTTTATTAGGACAGGGAGCCTAAGTATTAAGGCCAAAAGCCTGCTTTTGTATATGTATTATGCAGAACATTAATAAAAAATATAAACATCGTTGCGTGTAAACTGACTATGAAGAAAGAGTGATGGGGGACTAAGCTTCCATAGAGTGGGTAAGGGAAAGGGGGCTAAAAGGTTGGAAAAAGAGGCTAAGTGTTGAGCCTAGGGGCTAAGCTTGGGGGATTAATTCCTTGGGAATAATAATTTATTATTATTCCAAAAGCTATGTGACAAACATGCTTTTATCCTAACTTCTTGGAAGGGGAGACATGGGAAAAAGGGAACACGGGATGATGGAGTGCATGCAACCTCATGGGCGACATGTGTCAACAATGGCACATGCAAATTAACCCAAATATTGAGTCGTGGAGGGGGTTCATCTTCCATTCTGTTGTTGGTTGTCTGAAATGGTGATTTTCATCTGACCTCTGTATGCCTCACACAAATCTGAGACCCAAAGTCTATGATGTTTCCTGAGAAAATGGTACAACCTCTATTTGAATTGTTGAGTTTTTGTTTGACTTCTGTGTGGATTCCTTGTCACGCCTTCTGAAAACCAGTGGCAAACCTGTGGATTGATCCATGTCACCTGTGTATCCTATAAGCCAATTGATCTATTCTTGCAGAGTCGAGTCATACTTGAAATATCTTTGAGTTGCTTCCTTCTTTGTTCATGAGTGGAATTGACCTGTTGTTGTTTCTCTTATATTCACCTTGTGGGAATTGAGTTGAAGTTGACTGAAGAACTGGGTTGTCAGGACTGTGGTAGAAGAAGTATGTTGTTAGGGCTATGAGAAGCTCCCTCCAGGTGAGAGAATCTGCTGGGAAGTGGTTTTCTCCCAGTGAGAGTCCAACACCATCTTCAAAGCTCTAAGAATTCCTGATCTGACTTGTTGCTGAGGCCCAGAGAGGGAAGTGAAGCATCGATGGACTATTCTTGTGAAGGTGTATACTCCCGGGTGGAACAAGCATGTGGAGAATGACAATCCATTAGTAGTGGGCGTAAGAAGGCTCTTGGAGAGAATCCTTCTGGTTTCTTTGTGCAGTTTTCCTGCAACCTCAGCCTAGCGTAAGATTCCCTTGCCTTGGGTGGAGCTTAGTCCTAGCTCAGGGGTGACCCACTGTTGTGCATGTTGAGAAGTGAGGTCTATGGCTGGGAGGTCAATGGAAGGTTTGCACATGATTGGTGGAGTTACTACAGTTTCAAAGATAAGTATATGCATGTGTTTAAATTCAATTTTTAAATGCATGTTTGTGATGCTTGCAATATTATCATGTATTATGTTGCGATGATTTTTACGATTGATTGAATTATTTATGTGTGTTAGTAGTAATTGTATTTTTACTCTTTTAAGCTGTTATATTTCATTTAAATGCATAATATATAAGTATGAGAATTTTTCCATGCAATAGCATTGCCCGACAAGGGGGTTGATGGTCGGGGGTGTTACACCTTCTATATCTATCAGACTTTGCCCTAAGTTTTTCTTCTACCAATATATTATATTCTACTTCTAAGGTTTCATCTTGTATATGAGATAAAGAGGTATATCTTCTTTCTCTCAACATGAGACATAACTCAGGGTCAAAATCACTGGCATATGTAATCTTGGCAGGGGTTTCTATAGGCTTTATTTTAGTGGGAATCTTGTTGTACATTTTATTGAATCTCTTTGAGAAGTCAGAAAAAGATTCCCCCTCTTTCCTCTTAAATGATCCAAATTATGTAATATAATAAAGGAAATCCTTTTGATCCCCCCAATGCCTCAAGAAGGCATCATCCAAAGACTAAATCCTAGCAATAGATCCAGGAGTCAAAACTCTAAACCATTTTCTAGCCTCACCATCAAGGCTCTGTACAAATACTCTCATCCATACATATTCATTTTCAATGTTAAGATTATCTTCATAACTACAAAAAGATGCAAGATATTCTTTTACAGTTGTGTCTTCCTCCCCAATGAACTTGGGCATGTACTTAAGTTAGTCTCCAATTGGGAGAGCATTCATAGGCTAAGGAAAAATAAGAGGGGCATACCTATTAGCCACTATGGCATCCATCCTATTTCTAGGAATATTAGCAGCTTCCATTGGGTTGTGAACTATAGGGGAACAAGGGGGAGATGGAGTTTCAACTACAAATACAGTTTGTATTTTTGGGAAAGAGGAAACTTGGATGGAGAGGTTTTAGTTTTCATAGGAAGAGTTTGAGTCTTGGGGGAATATGGTATAAGGTCTAATGGAAAATAGGTGTCCTCTCTTTTAGTCAGATTAACTTTGATAGGAGGAGGGGTAGGAAGGCCCAAAGTAGGAAAATATTCAAGACTCTCAAGTCTTAACCAATTTACAACATCAGGAGAAACAAGGATTTAAAAACTTTATTCTTTCACTTTAGGGATAAAAGATGAGTATTCAATAGGAAAATTTTCAAAATCCAAACTTCTAGAAACTTCAGTAGAAGGTAAAAAAAGAGGGTTAGATATGGCTACTGGAGTTTTAAAAGTAGAATCATGTAAATGACTAGAAGTACCCGATACAGTAGCTGAAATGCCTTCTTGAGAAGCCTTTCCTTTCTTGATAATCTTCTCTGGGTCAGCTTCAGGTGTTGCCAGAGGTATATATGGAGTAGAAATCGTGTGTCTTCCTTTGGGAGCCACAAATGAAACAATGGAGTCACCAGGTGCAAGATGCAATCTTTAATGTATTGATTTCTAATGCACCTTCATAATCAATATTGCTTTGTCATTCAATCCCATGTAAATGTCTTCAATTCGTTCCCCAACAATGACGCCAATACGTTTAGGACTGAGAATCACCCTCAGATTGCAAGAGGATAAGCCAAGTACCCATCAAAAAGGTTTGTGAATGTAAATGAGTGATTAAAGGTCAAATGGACAAAACTCAGCATATAGAATGTTTTAACACAAAAATATGGGCTAGCATGCATAAGAAAATGAGGTCTTGATTAACTTCAGTTAGTGGTTTGGGGTAAAGGTGAATAGGAGGAAGACTTAGTGAGGAAGCTAGATCGGTTTTTTATTAACATCAGGTCTTCAAGTAGCCAGGAGAAGAAAAACTCAGTCACAAGAACTTCTTGAACTTAAAGTTTAAGAACACTGAAAAAATTCATAGCAACATTATAATCAAACATCCATTATAACACAACCACAACATCTCATATGGGTCATCCAATCATGAGTATTTCAGAATAAGAGGCAAAAAGATGATAAAAGGAAACTGACTTCTATTAATCAAAATGTCTCAAATCCAATACATAACCAGAGAACAACTTTACTTGGTGAAAATATTACGATCAGGGATCTCTACTCAACCATTTCTACCTCTCTAACCATTCAAAAGTTGTATTTATAATCAAAAGAGAATAGGAAACATCTATAGGTGCAAGCTAGCCTTCCTATCCTAGGATTCTCCAAAACAACTACAATTCTAACACCTGTACTAATATATCTTGACAAACTGCTACAATTTAGGAGCCATGTTGGCAACCACTCTAACAAGAATTAAATGGCATGTCTTCTAGCTTAGGCACATTTTTCTCCATTTCCAAGTGTCCTCCAATCTCATATGCTTCTTACAAGCTTCCATTTGTGATCCTTGGTTCTTTCCACATCATAAAAAATCAAGGAGTCATGAATTTGAAACTTTGATTGTAATGCCAGTTCATAACACCATTCTGTAGTGCATTTGGTAGCCAATTTTGTAGCTCCCTTTGTAAAAAAAAATTGCAAATTCCATAGTGCCATTCTTGTGTAACAACACTACAGATTCCGTAGCACCTCTTGTGAAATAGCTTTGTATTTTCCATAGCACCACTTTTGTGTAACAACTTTGTAGTTTCCGTAGTGCCATTGTTTTGTTTGGCTAGGAGATTTCGTAGCACAACTACTGAACATCCTATAAAGACAATTCTGTAGCGCCATGGCGCTACACAATATCTGTTTTTTTTCTATGTGATGTAACAATTCTTCAAAAACACAAAAAACTTAGATGATGTACTAGGAGCCTGTAGATGCATGTACACATGGAAAACTCATACTTCCTTGAACATTTCAAACTTGAAAAAAGTGATCACCCACAAAAATGGATCTGTCATGCCCCCATCTACTTCCTCAATCTATCACTCCTCCTTGTTGCAGGAGAAATTCCCTCTGTCATAGCAGGATCTCTTTCTTTTTCAAGGGTACTCCTCTTAACTGCAGGTTCATCTCTTTCTATTGCATCTTGTACCAAAACATTTAAGTTCCTCTCGACCAATTCATCCTTGAAAGGATGGAAATCTTCTTTGAGTTTTTTTTTTTGTTACTAAAAGCTTTTGTTTTTCCTGTACAGAGTCTTAAGTTGCCTATGGAGAGGTAGGGTTCTTATTTCTAAAAATGTTTCTAGATCAAGGGTTTCACTCTACATGTCCATGAGCTCCTTCATCTTTCTTCTCTCATTCAAACTTTCTTCCTTCAAACGAGCAACTTCTTTCCTAGCATCCCTGAGTTGTCTGATCAATATTTTGAAAGTGAGATTATTAGGGGGAGTGTTGATGTTGATAACCTCATAAATGAACAAATTTCAATATTCCTTTTAAAGACAAGGGTGAATAAAAAAATGAAATGCATGACATCAGCTGATGATGGAAAATGATGGTAAAGGAGCATAAGGACAAAGGTGCACTACAGAAATGCCTAGTGAGTTGGCAACACCCTTTTCAAAGTTTGATTTGACCCCTTAACAAACATAGGGAAAACATGGAAAGGATAAATATCATGAGTGGATGGATTGATTTGTCAGTTCATTAGGATCATGGGATTGATAATGCTTGGTGTCAATTCAAAATATGAGTCAAAGACATAAACCATAAAATGAACCTAGGCTACAACCATGTGTGTGGGCCAAAAATGTGAACAAAAACCCAAGTATTTATTTGTTTAGAATAACCTAAGCAAATAAAAAAGATAAAAATAAATCAAACCTAAAGACTAAGGATAAAAATTAAAACCTAAGGGACAAAAAACCCATGACAACTTCATGTGAAAACACTACCCAAAATGGGGTCCACAAAAATGTTGGATTTTCATCTTCCGATGTTAGGGTTTTGGATTTTCTTTATGCTAAAAAGGAATTTAGAGCCTCATTGTAATCATATTATTGTGAAAGTGAGTAGACTTCACATCTCTTCTCACAGATAAGATACCACCATTCTAGCGAGTCTTTCACTCTATAATTCCACAGTTTTGTACATTTCACTCATTAATAGAAATTGTATATTACTGTATCTTTGTTTCCATTTATGATATATATTTTTTATATTATTGGATATCTAAGATATCTCTGTATATTTATTTATTATATCTCCTCTCTCATTTTGTGCCGAAAATAATCTGGATTAGTCGAATTAGAGTAGGATACTCTTGATCATTTTTTCAGTGCATGTCCTCGACGAGGTCTGAGTATAGAAAGTTAGGTCTCAAGCTTGTCTCTCTTTAGTAAAATCACTCTCACACACCCAAGAAACCCTCTATGGTGGAATAAAAGAAAAATGACAAACCAGACAATTCTATTAATCTATTGTTTTAGCAAGCTCTCACATGACAAAGGGATGAAATGTTGGAGAATTGTTCCCACATCCTTCAATGCATGTCGATAAAAACCGACATGTCTTCATCAAGAGACCACTTTGGAGGCACCTCGCCTTTCAAGGTACAAGTTAATTTGATATTCCCATATTTTAAGCACAAATAGATGCAGATGCCCTAGATAAATAGTTAAATCTGCTAGAAGATTATTTCTTTGTTCACAATTTATCCGATAGGGAAATATCACCTTCACACTCCTTAAGGATCTCCCCCATATTAAACATTGGTGGTAAACTTAATCGGAACAAATTTCCACAGAGAAGTATGGAATATATGGGGTCGATCCCACTTGGGATTTTTTGGTGGATGCGGTCAAGGAACAATATTACCCTATTAGTAACTATGATGACCAATACATGAGTTGGAACACGTTGTGTCAAGATAGGGGAAAATAAGTTTCAGAGTTCACCAATACCTTCCATACCTTACACACCAAGCTAGGTATCAAAGACTTTGAGCGACATTTGGTCCTAAAATACCATGGGGCTCTACATAGATACATCCAAACTGAAATGGATTTTATGGACATAGCATCACTGAGTGTTACTTATTGATATGATGTTAAAATCAAGAATAAATTTAAGCACTAGAAAAAGAGGGAGTTCAGGTCTGCAAATACACAACAACCAAAGTATGTTAAAGACGACCCTAACAAACAACCTCCCAAAAACTAGTCCAAGCTATAATGAACCCCATCGTTAGGACAACAAGCAATGCATAACAAGTACAATTGTTTTTTTTTATATAGGAAGGTAATAACGACAATACACTCAGTCATCGCAACTCAACGAAGAAAAAAACGCACACAGTTCATGCAACAAACAAACATAATGACCTAACATAGTAGCACATCATGCATCTTGAAGAAACAAAAAACATTCAATTGGACAAAAAATAAAAACAAATGCCCTCCAGTCCTACACTACAATGGTTAGGACCTTCAGGTCACATAAGCAATGCTCAAGCCCAAGTTCCCATCGATTTTGACCATTTAAGGTCTCAAGGTTAGAAACTATTCTAAGGAATAGGGAGGTGTCTACATCCCAACTAACACAAGCAAGACCAAGCCTACTAAGTTAAAGGACAACATCAGATCAACCAAACGCGACCAACATCTGAAGACAAAAGTAACTAGAACCTTCACGACGAGGGAGAAAAAATCACAATAAATGTTACCATACATTGTACAAACATCAATTACAAATAAGCAACATCATCCTCATCAGGAAACACATGGCCCAAATCCAGGTTATCATATGCACTCGTCGATCAACGCACGCAATGATCCCATCATAAGGAATCATGTCGTCGCATTGGGACAAGCGTGATGATATCTAAGGTGAGAACTTAAAAAGTCCTAAACCCTTAAGTCTAGACACAAAAACCAAACACTAGAAGTCCAAAAATTAACTATCGTACCTTAAAATGAAATATATAAATAAGATCACTCCAACTAATCCAGTTAAACGAGGCGCAAGGTAACTATATTCAAAACAGGGTTAAAATTTGTAACTATCTAGATGTACCTCCTAACATTTTACCATCATAAGACTATTCAAGAACAATGTATTCAATCCCAACTAATATGAAAACTTATGACAATACTTCTCTTCCTTCTTTTGAAATAAAACCATACTTCCCTACTTTCCACATTTTAAGGACAACCCCTTAAACTTTATGAAGAAATGAAGTGAATAGATTACTATTTACAAGTTTTCATACAAGGTATTCCATAACAACATAAATGATTTCAATCTGTTCCAATTTAGTTTTGTGTTGTAGAAACTATTAAAACTATTAAAAACGATAATTGCAATGATCACAATTAACCAATCAAAACTGTTGTAAAACAATTAAACTAATAAAAAGGGATATCCACAATATTCATAATGAAACAATTAAACAGTTGTGAAAACAATTAAACTATTATAAAAGAATAATCACAATATTCATAACGAAACAATTAAATTGTTGTAAAACGATTAATCTAATAAAAAGGGATATTATCCACAATATTCATAATTAAACGATTAAACTGTTGTAAAATGATTAATCTATTAGAAGAGATAATCACACTAATCATGATTACAACCTTAAAATTGTTATAAAAACAATCAATTGATCTAAAGGGATAACCACAATAATAGATACCCTGCCATAATTCAAGTTGCCATAATTCTACGACCATAATCATAATATATAAATACTCCTAAATTGCAAAATAATTGCTTGTTCTAACCACTAATTAATTATTTCTGTCGATTATGCAACCATAGTCCTTAAATACATCACCACCATAATCTCTATGATCACAATTAAACTATTAAACTAGGGAAAAATCAATTAAACCATTATACGGGACAATTGCCATACTCTCAACTAATCAGATAAACCATTGAAAAACGATCAAGCTATTATAGAGATAAAAATCCCAACATTCATCATTAACTACAATAGTTATATACACTATTTAATTAATTGGTTCAAGACACACACTGTTTTTATTGCATCACTATATAAAATATTTACCATTGTATTCACTGCCAAAATAGCCACTGCAACTATTATTGCTTTCAACCTACCATTCCTTCCACTAATTAAATCATTGCCACACCATCAATACAAATCCATTGCTATAATCCTATTGTCAAACTCGAGTAAAACGCTGGGTCACCCTAATCATGCTAAGGCGTAGTCGCTACAGGTGAGGGAGAGGAAGGGCACAGAAAATACACGTAGTCTAGGTGAAGCTACAGGAAGGGGACAACATGATCGCTGGGAAAGTTTGAGCTATTTAGAAGTTAAAAAAAAAGGCATATCTACAAACTAACAAATGAGGCAAGAGACACTATTCGACTCCTAAGTGTGATATGGACATATATACAAAACGAAATTTGATGAATTCTAAAGAACTTTAAAAAAATAAAGGTGAACAATGATATCAACTAAAATTGCATAACCATATCGTGTTGGGTTTGTACTCTATTAACATTTACACAGAGGAATATTAACAAATTTATTTGGACCAGAACTCCTATTAAAACATTGTATCTCAATCTAATTACTTTGAAATAAGAGATGCCAGTTGGTATAATTTAAAACTATCTCAATCATAACTGTGTTTTTGCACCATGTTCCCACAACAGTAACTTCATCTTAACCCAGACAAACCAAATCCATCTGCACAGACACATAGCACACTCACATTCTCATGCCTAACCCTACGTCATTGTTAAGAGCACTATTTCAGTTCCCTTATTCTAAATTGATTTTCCTCTGAATCCTGACAATACCCCTTTCTTTGGTAGATTTAATAGCGTAAATGTTGCATTAGGTCATGTGGGCCTTGCAGTGTTAGAAGTAAGAGAGTGGTCATGGATATGAGGGGCAGGCAGAGAGCCAAACACTGAGTACGCAATGCGCATGCAATCCTCTCACATAAAACTCTATTTTTTTTATTGGAAAAAGCTGTGATAGAGAAGTAGCTGAAAGGCCATGGGAAAGGGGATCTTATTCACGGATAATTACCATTTTACATAGTGAAAGGATGGGTGTTTAGAGGGTACTAAAGGCTAAAAGAACGTATCTTGCAGCACTGATGAGAATATTTCTTACAAGGTCACTCTTGTGATTGGGGAGCTAATAAAAAAAATAAAACTAAAGCAACAAGAAGGCAACTTCATCAACACCCGCATAACTTCTTGAAAAGGAAACCCAACCATTTATGCACAAGAGTAGGACATGACATCATGCACATAAAATTTTAACTAATTTACCAATGAACATAGAAAATTTTAACTAATTTACCAATAAACGCAGGAAAATTTTAACTAATTTACCAATGAAATTTTACACCTGGATACTGTATTCAAAGGTGAAGAAAACAAATTCATTGTCCCATGCTTGTGCTCCATCTAGCTCCTTCTTTCCAACCATTGAGACCTCACTAGTACCTCCCAACCAAATCTAGGGGTACTCTTCTTCCTCCTGAGCCCCCCAAGCCGCAAAGGGCCCACACACACAAACCAGAGAATGCTAGCTCCCAAATTGGCTCACAAGTTCGAGCTACCACTCGATATCTGAGTTGGGAATCCCAACTCCCACAATGAAAAATCAGTCAAGCAAAACATCTGGCAGCATAACCTTACGCATACCAGACGTGATCCATACTCCTCCTCTGCCATCTTTTTTATAGATTTTTATTAGTGATTAGTTTCCAAAACCCTCATTAGATTATTTTTATTAAATTTAATTAGGATAAACCTCCGCCATACACATGTCACCTGATCCCTTAGTTTCACCAGAAAATCAATTTATTAATTAATTAAATTTGCCTATTTCCCTCACCCACCTAAAAGTGTTCCTAAAAATGCTCCTTGGTGTCCCTTTATTCCCTTACATTTCTTAAATGACTGACGCCTTCCTTAAAACCTAGTTGAGTTCACAATTATAAGGTTCCAAAGACTAGATTCCCTACTATGTTAGACATTCCCCTTTTCCTTAAGTTTCCCCTTTTCTTCTAAGTTCAGATTTAGCAAGTTTATATATAAACAACAATTTACCCTTTGAATAATTTAATCCTTCATTACAATTTTACTTTAATCATTAATGTTTGAATTTTATTTACCCCCTTCTTGTTACATGTCCATTTAGTGTTTTTTTGTTCACATGTTCTACTTAGACCTAGGTTTTAAATTCACTAGGCTTGGCGACATTTTTTAAGGGAAAAATTAGTTATTAAACTTTACTCATACCATCATTCATTTTAAGGATGACCAGGTCCTAAGGAGGCATAGTTTTCTAGGTACTAGGTTTATTAACTTACTAGAGTTAAAATCACGATGTGGCATTCATAATGAACTACGTGCTCCAAGGGTGCCACTCGCTTGCATCACTGTTTTATTTGAGCGACGTTCCCTTCAAGACACACTACGTTCTCCAAGGGTACCACTCTCATTTTGACTGATTTTGGTAGACGTCAAACCCCTAGAGTCAATACTCCATCAGGTGACCTTGTGGGAGACCAAGGGCCTCTAAGGAATAAGGACCCTGCCTTATTGTTTTCCCCTTAGAATCATTGTGAGAGACTGTCACAGTCTGCCCTCGCGACAACACAAATCTCTCGAACTAAGTAATCATTAACCTACAGTTCAATCCACAACAAGAGTGCTAGTAGGATGTCGTAGGGATTTTGCCACACCTCTCCATCACTGTCTCTGGTTGTCCTGCATGTCTCCTTTACTCCAAATGTGAGTCTGGTTGGAAAGCTATTGTCAACCTGCATCCATCAACAAAACATGTCAGCGATCAAAATCAAAATCATAGTCTAGTATTCATATTTCACCTATGCAATATCAAAAACACTCAAACCATAACAATCCACTCCCTAACTCAATCCATAGTCCAAGGAGATCCATCGATGCCATCGACATCCTCAAACATCCATAGTCCTGCACACTTAGGAAAATCCATTCAATAACACATGTCAATATAAATATAACAAAATAACATATCATCAGATCCACAATATCTCATAATCATAATCAAAACAATCAATCGTATAATGAATCTGATCACTTTCACGCAAGTGTCCTAAAAGAATAAGTCCAATCGAGTGTGTGCAAGAGCAGGATGTTACATACACCCGCTCTTGTTTTAAACTTTGTCCCAAAGTTTCACAGTATATAAGTGACGAAATAAAGTGTTTCACGATATCTATATGTCTATATATCAAACAAAAATTCAAACTGTTGACGCATATCAAATGCGTCCTCCCAGGTCGTCGAGTGAGGACTATAGTTGTCCCACTAGACCTTGACCTGATCTACTGTTCGATGCTATAGCTTTCGAATGCCATGGTCCATAATGTGGATTGGCTCCGTCGTGAGCACACCCTCTTCAGATACCTGAATGGAACTCATGTCAATCACATGTGTAGGATCACTAAGATAATGTCTCAAAACAGATACGTGAAAAACATCGTGCATATGCCTCAAATAATTAGGCAAGGCTAGTTGATAGGCCACAGACCCCTTCCTTTCCACAACCTTGAAGGGTCCCACGAACCTAGGAGAGAGTTTAGCACCCTTTCCAAACTTGATCAAACTCTTGTGCGGTTTTACCCACAAGAAGACTCGATCACCAACTTCATAACTATGATCAACACGATGCGCATCGACATAACTCTTATGTCAATCCTATTCTTCCTTGATCCATTTTATTATTGTGTTCATTTGATATTACATTTCTTGGAGCACTTCGGGTCCCACCAGGACCCTATCCTCAAGCCGATCACAACTCAAAGGAGTTTGACACGGTCGCCCGTAAAGAAACTCGAATGGCACCATATTAATGGTGCTTTGATAACTGTTGTTATATGAGAATTATACTAGTGGCAAGAATTCTTCCCAATTCTTATGTTGGTCCATCACGTACATATGCAGCATGTCCTCCAATATTTGGTTCATTGATTTGGTCTTCCTGTCGGTCTCTGGGTCATATGTGGTACTAAATTTAAGTTGATTTCCCAAGGCCACTTGGAAACTGGTCCAAAATTGACCTGTAAACACCGATCCTCTATAAGATATGACCCTCTTAGGCATGTCATGCAACCTCACAATCTTTCTCATGAAAAATATAGCTATGTCAGGTTCCTAATATGTCGTACGTATAGGGATAAAATGAGCACTCTTCGTCAGAGTGTCAACTACCACAAAAATTGAGTCATATGTCCTTGCCTTCAGGGGAAATTCAACAATAAAATCCATCGAAATGACCTCCCATTTTGCTTTTGAAATAGCATTTGGCTGTAGTAATCCTATCATATGTCTATGTTCACTCTTCACCTGTTGACATTCTATACATCTTGCCACGTAGTTGACTATGTCTGCCTTCATTCCTTTCTAGAAGAATAAGGGTTTAAGGTCTGCTCTCATCTTTGTGACTATGTCCTCAAATCGTCGTTGGGAGGTACATAAATCCCATTATTAAATATCAATAGTTCATCGATTTCCATAGTAAATCCCTCAAACTTGTGTACCATCGTGGTGTTTTGTCTGATAATTTCCTTAACCTCTTTATACCATTCATTGTCGCACTATAAATTCATAATGTTTTCAAGTATATTCGTTTGAAGAGGCATCACCGAAAATATGGATGGTCTCCGACTCAAAGAATCTACCACTATGTTCAATGTTCCCTTTATGTATGTAATCTCGAAATCGTACTCGCTAAGCAATTCTGACAAAATCCTTTGGCATGCGTTCAAGTCGATGTGCATGAAAGTGTGTTGTAAACCATAGTGGTATGTTTTTAGTTCTAATTTTTTTCCAATAAGGTAGTGTCTCCACACTCTCAAGGCATACATGATGGCTAACAACTCCAAATTGTGTGTCACATAGTTCTCCTCATGCCTTCTCAACTTTCTTGAGATGTAAGCGATCACTCGACTGTCTTGCATCAAGACTCTGCCTAAGCCTTCCTTGGATGCATCAGTGCATACCAAGAAGTCCTCATCCATGTTAGGGACATTTAGTATTGGTGTGTTCGTCAACAATTCCTTAATCCTCTAAAATTATTCCGTGCATTTCTTGTTCCAAACAAACTTCTTGTTCTGCTTCTGCAATTCCTTATTCGGATTTTTTATCTTCGAAAAACCATCGACGAACCGTCGATAGTATCCTACTAAGCCCATGAAGATACACACTTCTGGGACATTTGTCGATGTAGGAAATTCCATAATAGATTCTACCTTCGCTGGATCCACAACGATACCTTTTTCGGAGATGACATGCCCTAAAAAATGAATCTTCAATTGATAAAATGAGCATTTCAAAAGTTTCCACAAAAAGTTTTTCTCTCACAGACACTCTAGTACCAATCACAAGTGTTCGTCATGATCCTCCATCGTCCAAGAATATATCAACATATTGTCAATGAACACTTGAACAAACTTTTCCAAGTATTTGCGGAACACCCTGTTCATTAAGCTCATAAACACCCTTGGGGTGTTTGTCAGTCCAAACGGTAAAATAGTAAATTCATAATGTCTAAAACTCATCTTAAAGGCGGTCTTAGGGATGTCATCATCCTATATCCGTAACTAATGATACCCTTATCTCAATTCGATCTTTGTTAAGAACGTCATTCCCTTGATCTGATCGAACATATTTTCAATCCTTGGAAAGGGATATTGGTTCTTGATCATTTCCTTGTTCAATTGATGGTAGTCGATGTAGAGTCTCCATGACCCATCCTTCTTCTGTATGAAAATAACAGGTGCACCCCATGGTGACACACTTGGATGTATAAGTCCAAGGTCCAACAACTCCTTCAGTGTCATTTTCATCTCTTGTAACTCTGGGGTCGAAGCTCGATAAGGATTTATTTCTATCAGTTCGGTTCTCGGTTTTAGGTCGATGGTAAATTCAAATTCCCTCTCTGGTGACAAACCTGGTAACTCCTCTGGGAAGACATCCGCAAACTCTCACACTACTGGAAGTTTTTCTAGGCCTTCCGCCACGCCCTTTTCGTTTAACGCAAGGATCACATATAGCTTGCATCCCTTGTGCATGATCTTCCATAGATGTAGGGAAGAGATGAACCTTAGGGAAAATCCCTGGTTCCTACCTACAATCACACGTATCTTCCCCTCATCATCGACCAAGCTCAACCATTTCACCTTACATTTGAGTATCGCATCATGCGATTCCAACCAGTCCATACTGATCACGACATCATAATAACTTAAGGTCATGACATACATATTGGACCTAGTGACAAACTCTCCCAGGTTAAGGCTACATCCCGTAACCTTCCCTCCAACCTTCTATTTAGATCCCGAAGCCATTTATACAAAGATAAACTTGTCTTATTTGACTTCCTTTACCTTAATTATTTTTAGTGTTGCACCAGAAATAAAATTATTTGTAGCACCTGGATCTATCAAAATACTAAGGGTATGGTTTGCGATGATACCTAATGTCTCAAGAACAATAGACTGGTTCTATGCCTGGAGGTTATTCACCGCTACATGAATCCTATGGGCCTTTCCCAAATATCCCATGTTAGTGGGTCCGGTTGATCCAACTGCTCTAGCCTTGTCAAATAGGTAGTTATGTTGGTAATGTGGCTCTCCACATGTCCAACACCTGGTCTTTTATCTAGTACTCATGGTACCTGAATTAGAAGATGACGACCCACCGGCCTGAAACCCTGGTCTATTTTGTTGAAGAGACCTAAACTGTTTTTGATGCGGTCAGCGTTGCTGCTAGTGTTGTGGTCCTCTGTAGGGAGTTCTCTCTGGAGGTGATGGTTGTTGTGGTGTAGTGAATGTGGATCCTCTCGGAGTGCCTCGATATCCCAGTGGATGCCTAGATGGTGTTTGATGCTGCTGCACACCAGATATCGCTTGTCCTGGTGGTCTCTCCGGATTCCTTCTCTAACCCCGACTGATGAGATCCTCCTCTACTATGAGGGCCTTATGGACAACATCATGCAAGGTTTGAGGCATCAAAATCCTCACTTTTGCACGAATGCTGACATTAAGTCCGAACATGAACTTGTTGAACTTAAGTTTCTCGGTATTTAGGTGTGGATCATACCGAGGCAGAGCCATGAAATGAGCCTCGTACTTGGGCATCGTACAACTTCCCTGTCACAAGGAGTTGAACTCGTTGATATGACCCTCAATGAATTCCTCAGACATATACCTCTCTTGGAACCGTTCCTCAAACAATCCCCATGACATGTCTTCGACGACCATGTTCAATTGCGGCAGGAGCATCTTCCACCATAGAAGAATGCTCCCCTTCAATTGAAATACCTCCATGTGACCCTTCGTGTTGGAGGTATTGTCGCAAAGTGAAAAGAACAAATCCATATTATCTAACCATGCCTCAGCAGATGTGTCATCCGAGGCACCAAAGAACTTGGGAAATTTGACCTTCTCGAGTTTGTGGTGAACACTACCATTATTGGTCGGGGCGTGAAGTGGACCCTTGGGAGGTGCTGACACCTTGGCCTCATCTCTATCCAAACGACTGATCAGGGCCTCTGACATACTCTGGAAGTACCTCATCAACCCAACCACATCTACCACAACTATTCGTTCTTGTCTGAAAACATATTCTTCTCCGTCGGGGCTAGACTCCTCGGGTGTGGATGCTACTGGAGGCATCACACTTCCTCCCCTATCACCCCATCGTCTTCCTCCGCAGTGTCCTCTCACCATCATTACCTACACAAATACAAATCAATTTAATTAGCGACATTTTATAATAAAGTGTCTAATAAATGGAAGTCGTAGTGATCCCAAGTCACGAGTCGAACCGACTCTAATACCATATGTAACGAACCCTGTCATTAGGACAACAAGCTTTATTTTTTTATATAGGAAGGTAAGAACAACAATACAATCAATCATAGCAACTTGACAACAAACACAATGCATGCGATTCACGCAACAAACAAACATAACGACCTAGCATACTATCATTTCATACAACTTGAAGAAACAAACAACATTCAATCAGATGAAAAATAAAAATGAACGCACGCCTTTCCTACCCTGCAATGGTTAGGACCTCCAGGTCACATAAGCAACGCTCAAGCCTAGGTTCACATCGATTTTGACAATTTAAGGTCTCAAGGTTGGTGAATGTTCTGAGGAATAAGGAAGTTTCTACATCACTCCTAACACAAGCAAGACCAAGCCTACTAAGTTAAAGGACAACATCAGACGACACAAGTAACTAGAACCTTCACGATGAGCGAGAAAAAATCACAATAAATGTTACCGTACATTGTACAAATATCAATTACAAATAAAAAACACTGTCCTCATCAGGAAACGCATGACCCAAATCCAAGTTATCATATACGCTTGTCAATCAACACACACAATGATCCCATCATAAGGAATCATGTCGCCGCATTGCGACAAGCACGATAGTAAATAAGTCACAAACTTAAACAATCATAAAACCTTAAGTCTAGAAACAAAAACCAAACGCCAGAAGTCCAAAAATTAACTGTCATACCTTAAAATGAAATATATAAACAAGAGTACTCCAACCAATCCAGTTAAACGATGCGCAAGGTAACTACATTCAAAACAGGGTTAAAATTTGCAACTATCTAGATGTACCTCCTAACATTTTACCATCATAAGAGTATTCAAGAACAATGTATCCAACCCCAACTAATATGAAAACTTATGACGATACTTCTCTGCCTTCTTTTGAAATAAAACCATGCTTCCCTACTTTCCTCTTTTTAAGGACAACCCGTTAAAATTTATGAAGAAATGAAGTGAATAGATTACGATTTACAATTTTTCATACAAGGTATTCCATAACAACATCAATGATTTCAATCTGTTCCAATTTAGTTCCTTGTTGTACAAACTATTAAAACTATTAAAAACGATAATCACAATGATCACAATTAACCAATTAAAACTGGTGTAAAACAATTCAACTAATAAAAAGGGATATCCACAATATTCATAATTAAACGATTAAACTATGAAAACAATTAAACTATTATAAAAGGATAATCACAATGTTCATAACAAAACAATTAAACTGTTGTAAAACAATTAATCTAATAAAAAGCGATATCCACAATATTCATAATTAAACGATTAAAATGTTGTAAAATGATTAATCTATTAGAAGTGATAATCACACTAATCATTATTAAAACCTTAAAATTGTTACAAAAACAATCAACTGATCTAAAGGGATAACCAAAATAATAGATCCCCTGCCATAATTCCAGCGGCCATAGTCATAATATATACATATTCCTAAATTGTAGAATCACTTCCAATTCTAACCACTAATTAATTATTTTTGTCAATTATGCAACCACAATCCTTAAATACAACACTGCCATAATCACTATGATCACAATTAAACTATCAAACTGGGGAAAAGGGAGTTAAATCATTATACGAGACAATCGCCATACTCACAACTAATCAAATAAACTATCGAAAAATGATCAAGCTATTACAAAGATAAAAATCCCAACATTCATCATGAACTATAATGGTTATATACATTGTTTAATTAATTGGTTCAACACACACATTTTATTTAATGCATCACTATCTAAAATCGTTACCACTGTATTCACTGCCGAAATAACCATTGCAACTATTATTTCTTTCAACCTACCAGTCCTGCCACTAATTAAATCACTGCCACACCATCGATACGATTCCACTGCTATAATCCTACTGTCAAACTCAAGTAAAACATTGGGTCACCCCAATCATGATAAGGCACATTCGCTACAGGTGAGGGCGAGGTGTTATAACCCTATATTTCATAGTATCACCTTGTGATTAGAATTTCTTCCTCTAGTCAATTTTATTGTAAATAATGTTTTATTCTGCAAATAATTTACAAAAAGAAAAAGAAAAAGAAAAAGAAAGGATAAAAATACAAAAAATGAAAAGAGGGTATATATATATATAACCCTATGAAAATAAAATTGGTTTGACTCATACTGTATAATCATGATCAAAGCTTTTAAATTTATGTTGATTGGTTAGTGAATAAATTTGGTCAAATAGCCTAATCTTGGCCAAATTAGTCAGGATAGAATAATAATTAATCCAACACTCTAAGTTGGATTAATGTGATAGTCGATTAGGTTAGTGTTGTTCATTTCAATAAAAAATTGTAAAATATTGTTAAAATACCTTTTATTTGAGTTAATTGGGTGTTTTTTAGCCTAGAAAATAACACCTTCGTGAAAAAATAAGAAAGGGGGAGCCTAGCGCTACCCACAACATGATTTTATCCTAAGATTCTAATGTATGTGACTATTTGTCATGATGCGACTAAAAGGAACACAACTTCTATCGGCAACATCGAGCAACGCCTAGATCAACGACCATCAGTGCTTTTCGAACCCCTCAAGTTTTCTTCCCTTAACGGTGGGGGGGGTCCGGAAAAGAAGTTTCCTCAACGCGGGCCCCGCATAACGTGTCAACCTCTCATCATTTCAGACACTCCCCCTCCCACTCAAATCCACTTACTACCTACCCCCCCTCCGGAATCCCTCCTAACCACCTACCCAAAACCGCCCACCTCACTCTACCATCGTACCTCACTAAATCATGTCACACATCACAACCCACATACCCGTTGGCCAATCAATGCTTTTCCCCATGACCGTTATTCATCCAATCACCATCCTATACCATTATGGACACCTCCCTGCACGATTTAACCTTGTTTCTTCACTATTGCTACACTATTTGCAGATCCAGATACTATTTGTTATCAATCCAAGAGTCACTCCCAGACTGCAAAATTAGAATAATCTTGGTAACATAGAAATGAAAATGGATTAAAATAGTTTGACTAGGTGGATAAACAAGAGAAGAGTAAAAAGGACGGCATAAGACTGTTGCAAATAGATTCCATTGGGCATGGAGTGATAACATCCTACAGATCAAAGGCAATCAAGATTCCTACCAGACAAAAGGCTTATGAAAAAATGGATAGAAGAATAGAAGTTAAAAAAAGAGAACAATAACCGCATAACATAGATCCTTTATGTAATATAGATTTAAGAGTGATTGAACAATAAACTATGGTTAACAAGCAATTACCACAAATCCTTTGCAACTCTTGAATTCATTAACCAAAGGCAACTTTTGATCTTCAAAATCTGTAAATATTATTCAAGCACGATGACAAGATAGAATGATAACAAAAAACAAAAATTCTGATAAGAAACTCTCATGAATCTCTAATGGAAGAAATATTAATTACAACAGGCCCTCGGGCTTACAATTGAGCAAATAAACTGCTCCTCTACCTCTCTCCCCTCTTGGATCATGAAACCAACCTTTTTCCTCAAGAGATCTCTTTCCTTAAATAGAAAATATAATCCAAATAACCTTAGGAGGTTGAATCACATCTCCTTCATTGGATTCTAAGCCTTTGAGATAGGTGGAAACAATCAAAGAGACAAAAATCCAACAAACTACTAATTTTCAGGAATTTGTTGGAAGTCATTAATAAAATGTCTCTACCTCATTGCATGAGGCCTTTTCTGGAGCTAAATCTTAGGTGCAGGTGTCCCTTGACATATAACTGATCCTTGAGAATCCATTCGAACCCTCCTTGACATGTGGAAACCTCCCAACAAGGCGAATATCAAAACCGTGACCGCTACAGGAAATTAGGTAGCATCGTTGTAAAACAATAGGTAGCGCCACTTCTATGTCTAATATCTCTCAAACCATAACACATTTTGAAAAACTGAGAGAGGTTTTTGTTATTTCACATGTTATGAACAAAAAAAGCCTCCAGGTTTCAAAGATACCTTCTCAATTGTTCATAATCCAATTTTCAAGTTAGTGACTCAAAACTGGTAAAATAACTCTGCACAATTCATTTTTTTCCAAAATTCAGGTAGCGCCCACCTGTGTGTCTACGTGCGATTGGGTAGAAAAAATCCATGAGTGATTTTGATTCTTGGAAACTTGTGAGAGTTTTGTCAATGCTTGTTCTTGAAACTTGGCACCTTAACCAATCTTGTGCTAACATTAGGCTCCATGGGGGATGGCATGCTCCTCGTGAGCTACCAAGAACCTAGAGAACAATAGCCTTATCCATCTTCTTCTCTGTCTAGAAAACCAACAATCCTGAGAGCATCTTTTCTTCTTATTTGAAATTGAAATAACTATGGCAAAATGACAGAAGGGAAATGCTAAAAAATGAGCTTATTTATTCCTACTCCTACTCTAAACAAGTGTGTTTCTTCTTGATCAAGTAAGGTCATGCTTCCAATGAAACCATACAAGCATATCATTAGCTAGTGAAATCCTTGATACGACAATGATGAATGCATGAACCCATAGATTAATGATATGCAATTCAAAAGAATAGAACAACCAACCTTCATTTGAAAAAAGTGTTTTGACATCTAAGCTACTCAAATATCCAAGATAATCATCTAACAGATCAATACAACTGAAAATGAATACCTCTTCCTTATGTTTTAGCTGAACATCAGAAGATTTCTGCATATCCTCATGATGATCATGGCTGTCACCTATAACTGCCTGCAAATATGAACATAGATGCAAACTAACTTCACTGCTGATGATAGATTGTTTGTTGTTGTCTGCAGATCCAAGTAAAAATATAGTGCATGCGGGATCATTGATTTTTAGAGATGATTGTTGAATGTCTTCATCGGTTTCCTGATAGCTGATTTCTTCAAAATATTGTTCTCCACCATAATCAGATTCATAATTGTCATAACTCGGTTGGCTGCTCCTCGAATCAACAAAATGGATCTTCTCTTCTTCATCAGAGTATTCATCAAAGATAGCTAAGCCCAAGGCTCCTTGGTCTTGCACAAAAAAATGAACAATCCCCCGATCTCTCTCTTCAATCTCAGGTGAAAATAAAAAAATGAACAATCCCCCGATCTCTCTCTTCAATCTCAGGTGAAAATATATCATGGGAAACCTCTTGCAAGAAAAGAGAAATATCCTCTTCTACAATTGGTTCTTCTTTCGAATCAGAGATATTAGATGCATAAGGTACAGGATATAATGAAACTGAATCCATGCAATCATAAGTACAATCATTATTGATATCTCGAAGACTTTCTTCTCGGGAATAAGAAAGAGAAAGAGGTTTATTTATATCTTCATTTGGACAATGAATAAAATCATTTTCATCTTTATATTCAGCAGAGCAATCTAACAAATCTTGTGCACATTCTACATATCCCTCACAACAGTTATGACAAATACTTTCAGAGGGATAAAACTATTTGCATTGTTCATTGAATACTCTGTGGAAATCCTTCAAGGATGAAATGTTGGAAGGGGGTAATGAGAAATACCATTTACGTGCATTCCCATCCAATGAATACATGAACATTTTCATCAATATATCTTCATGATGGATGTCAAGCTCCTGCATCAAATTATGAAATTCATGAAAATGATCAACATGGTTGTCATCCTTACCTTCATAAAATCTGGGCAGCAGATCTTTCCATTCATCAATAAGTGGCACAGGATGTGGATAATCCTCTATAGTTGATAAATCGAGTGGGGAAAACCTCCTGGCTAGGATAGCCTTCATAGCCATTTAATTGGTCTCATTCTAGTGGAGTCACCAACATATTCTGAACAATGGAGTTTCCATGGTGAATGTGTAGTCTTGAAGGTGTCCAACTTCAGTCACCATCTAAAGCTGGAGCTGTGTAATGTCGTTCTTCCCAGGGAGCTTTTCAATCTGCTCAAATCTATCCCCAGCAACGACACCAATTATGTTATCAATCCAAGAGTCAATCCCAAATTGCAAATTAGAGTAATCTTGGTAACATAGAAATTCAAATGGATTAAAATAGTTTGAATAGGTGGATCAACAAGAGAAGAGTAAAAAGGAGGGCATAAAACTACTGCAAATACATTCCATTGGGCATGGAGTCATAGCATCCTACAGATCAAAGGCAATCAACATGCCTACCAGACAAAAGGCTTATGCAAAGATGGATAGAAGAATAGAAGGTAAACAAAGAGAAGAATAACCACATAACATAGATCCTTTCTGTAATATATATTGAAGAGTCATTGAACAATAAAATGTGATTAACAAGCAATTACCACAAATCCTTTGCATCTCATGAATTCATTAACCAAAGGCATATTTTGATCTTCAAAATCTGTAAATATTATTAAAGTAAGATGACAAGATATAATGATAACAAAGAACACAAAGTCTGATAATAAAATCTCATGAATCTCTAATGGAAGAAATGCTAATTACAATAGGCCCTCTGGCTTACAATTGAGCAAATAAACTTCTCCTCTAGCTCTCTCCCCTCTTGGATCACGAAACCGACCTTTTTCCTCAAGAGATATCCTTCATTAAATAGAAAATAGAATCCAAATAAACTTAGGAGGTATGATCCCATCTCCTTCATTTGATTCTAAGCCTTGGAGATAGGTGGCAACAATCAAAGAGACAAAAATCCAACAAACTGCTAATTTTTAGGAATTTGTTGGAAGTCATTAATAAAATGTCTCCACCTCATTGCATGAGGCCTTTGCTAGAGATAAATCTTAGGTGCGGGTGTCCCTTGACATCTAACGGATCCTTGAGAATCGATTCGATCCCTCCTTGACATGTGGCAACCTCCCAACAAGGCGAATATCAAAACTGTGACTACTACATAAAATTAGGTAGCGCTGTTGTAAAATAGTAGGTAACTCCACTTCTATGTCTAATATATCTCAAACCATAACACGGTTTGAAAAACTGAGAGAGTTTTTTGTTATTTGGAATATTATGAACAAAAACCTCCTCCATTTTTCAAAACTACCATCTCAATTGTTCATAATCCAAGTTTCAAGTTAGTGACTCAAAACTGGTAAAATAACTCTTCACAATTCGTTTTCTGCCAGAATTTAGGTAGCGAATTTAGGTAGTGCCTGCCTGTGTTTCTATGTGCAATTGGGTAGCGCAAATCCATGAGTTATTTTTATTCTTGGAACCTTATGAGAGTTTTTTCAATGCTTTTTATTGACACTTGGCACCTTAACCAATCTTGTGCTAACACTATCAACATCACCCCGACTCCAGTTTTCGAGCCAACTTCCACCAAGA
The DNA here is from genome assembly GCA_009831015.1 of Picea engelmannii. NCBI lineage: Eukaryota > Viridiplantae > Streptophyta > Pinopsida > Pinales > Pinaceae > Picea > Picea engelmannii. The sequence goes on from ML820788.1 coordinate 47,295, forward strand.
TACGCTATCAAAAAACACCATTAATCCGAGTAACTGTAGTCATCCATTATTTCACCTTTATATCTATGTTATCCTTGGCTCCCAAATCCAAATCCACTAAAACGTCTAAAAATCCATTTCTTCCCCCTTTCGTCGACCTGGAATGTGTTCCCTTGGAAGACAAAGACTACAAAATTACATAGCCAAAGTGTGAATTTGACTTCTTTGAATTACACTTCTAGATAAAGGAAATTTTCTTGGATCAAAGTGTTGAAATTGGACTTTAGGAGTCCAATTTTCCCTTGTACATGTTTCCCCAAACCTTCCATTTGCTATAATTTTCCCTTAAGTGTCAAGATCATTATCTTCCCAGCCAAAGGGCCATCGTATCTTCATCTAGTGAAACCTTGTTCACCATTACCCATGAATCGATCAATCATATGTAAAAGATCCCCATAATTGACTCTATAAGACCATTCTCTATCAAAGTACTGAATGATATCTATGATAAACTCTCCTTCCCCCAAAGAGCCCAAATTTTCGAAATATTTTTCCTAGAAGATGCCCAGTTGCATAAGAAAAACCGTCCCTATCCATATTCCATCTTCTCTGTCAGGGAAAAAAAATTTATTTCTACTCTCTGTTGCCTGTTAGGATATTTTTCGGATGGATGGGTAGATGAACCTATCTTATATTTTCTATCCATTTTCTCCATAGAATAAAAAGTCATAGTCCAGTTTGATTTGAGTCAGTTTTTGGCTGACAACATACATGATCAGTTTTTCAAATTATCAATAGAAGGAATGTTCAGGTATTCCTTAGTGCTGGTGTACCTATTCTTGTTATTTCAATCAGACATTTTCTCATGTGCTCTCTAGAAATTGGATCAGGAAGGAAACCCCCAATCAGTTTTATCATCCAGTGGTTTGCATCCTCAACAATAGAATAGAGCCAATAATTACTAAATAAGTCCAAAGAATTCTTCACCTCTTTGACTTGGCCAAGATAGGAGATTGGTATCTGTACTAGAACCATACGGAAATCAGAGTATATGGATGTGAATTACCACCATACAGACTCCCAAAATATCTCCCTGTTAGTATATTTGCATTGGAATATATCAGGCATATGCTAAAATATGATGAAATCCATTTTGTATCAATTAAGAAGAAACAAAAACTCAGAATCAAGAGCCAAATTGGTTCTTTCATGTGCAACAACAGAACTACAGTAGAAGAGGTTGAAAACCTATTGAAATAGATGAACTTCACTTGGAGGTTCACATGGAATTATGACCCATTTGGTATCATATCAGTACTCAAGGTCAAATAGAAGAGCACTCCTTATGCTCATGTACACAAGCCTGAAGTAGAAAAGTATATGAATAAGAAAGATTGGCGGGAAAATACACTGTTGGAAACAGAAGAACAACCTCCTCCTATCACTGCTTCACATACCAAAACTCCTCAAGTATAAACATAAAAGAGAGCGAGGAAAGAGGTTTCCCCTTCAGTCACAAAGGTGTTAGATGAATATTTTCAAGTTTACAGGAAGAGGGCTAAAACAAGTCACACACCATACATGCTTAAAGAAGGAGAAACAAAGTCCACCATAGTCATGGAGGAACCACATTCATCAACATTCTCAGGAATTCAATTCATAGTGTCCAAATATTCATCCAAAAAATAAATAGAAACTAATATGTCATTTGAGTCCTCTCATGAGCCAACAGGGTCAAATATATTTGACAAATACAAACAGATCAAGAAGAGGGATGAACTCTTAAATAACATCACATATGCCCAGTTCTGGAAGAAGAATTCTACTTCCCAACATAGACTACTAATAGAATTTGAAATAGAGAAGGGAGGAATGAAAATGTAATTCCCACAAGCACAAGTCCCTAATACCAAGAGAGAAACTGACTACAAGAAAACTTCGTTTGAGTTTGATGTGAAGGAGTTCCATGCAATGGACCAAACAGACATGCACAAGGGAGTTTCTTTTCTCCACCTTGAAAAACACATCATTGAATGCTTCAAAATTGCAGGTGTCTCTAAATAACATCCAATCCCAATTGAAGATGGAGAAGATATCCTCTTTGGCCAAAGACAATAAGATTAAATATCTATAAGAGTTAGTGCTAAATATTGGATATCATCCATCGAATGTCAAGGCAGCTGAAGAATTGTTGAAGAAGAAAAATGTTGATATAGCCTCCTTGAGAAAGCAATTGAAGCTTCCAGCCACTGAGGATTCAAAAGAAAATAATATGTTTAAAAGTGAAGGCCACAAAGAGGAGCTGTTGAAGCTGATTATGGAGAAGAATGCACAGATAAGAGATATGGAGGCTGAGTTGGACAAATTGATCAAAGAGAAAGAACAAAGTGTGCAGATGGTTGTTATTCCATTGGAGGCAGTCCCTCTGATAGGATTTAGTACAACAACAACTTGTTGGTAGCCAATTCAATTTTTTCAATTGCCCTAAAAAGATGCCTACACCTATGTCTCTTGAACTTCAAATTTCTGTCGCATCTTGCAAAGAGACGATGTTTTCATTTCAAGCAACATTTGAAAATTGGTTTCGATTTATTTTTCATGACTGAAAGCGTGAAAAATCCTCCATTGTTATTTGAATTGTCATGATTCACTCATTGATATGATGATTGGTACTTACCTTTGGTTCATTTTCAAAACTATGTCCATTTGCCTATTACCGCTCTGATTGCGCAACTTGACTTTGATTTAATTGATAAGGCTTTGAGCATGCAAATTTATGATTTATACTTGATTATATAAGGGTCATGGTGGATTAAAGGTTTTTATATAATGCGATCCTTATGATTTTAAAGCTTTTGGCTTAATCGATTTTGTCTATTGTCACCTTGTTTTGAAAAACTTTGATCAAAACATTGGATTATGTAACAAGCGCATGAGTTTTATTTCATGTTGAATGGCAATGTTTGGAGTTATATACATGGCGCATTGATTAAACTTTTGGATTTTGCAATAGCATTGGTTTGAATTATTACAAGCGCAAACTATGGGTTTGATTTTATGTTGAACGATCGTGGTTTCAAACTATACATTGGCACATTGATATAATTGTCCACCGTTTAAACCTTGGGTTGGCCGAATAATGTTAATATTGGTTATGATTGATTGAACATGGATGGTACTGTGCCATTAATGTTTTGCATGGCGGTGAACTAACCCACCACCTTCTCATGCACATATTGATTCATTCCCCTTTGAGCACTTGCAACTGTTAATCCCAAACGACCTCGCTCCTGTGTGTTGATTGTGTTCAATCCAAACCCTACCATGAGCCCGAACCATGGCTCCAGTCGTGAGGGCTGAACCTAATGGCTGCCAGGCATTTTTGATGTTTGATGGTGCTTACAGTGACCTTGAGGAATTCGGATGGCTCTCATTCATACGAAAGTTTGATGGTTGTAACCCTATCGTGGCTCGGCAATTTGCAATAACCTTCGATGGCTGTGGAGCCAAGGTTGGGGATGTGCAATTGGAAATTGATGAGCAATTTCTTAGTTTGGCTACTGGTCTGCCTGTTGTCGGACAGAGATGGTCGAAAAATTGTAAAGTGGAGAATGTCCCATGGACATTACTCTTTCAGTCACGAAGAGTGAGCTCCTGTGACAAAGGTTTGCCCGCAAACATGCTAAAGAAATGCTGGCACGACTTGCTAATGGTAACCAAGCAGTTCATTACTTGCGAGGGCCGGTATGGTTTCGTTTTCCTGTACCATCTTCGACTACTTATGGTTTTCATAGGCTATGAACTTAATATGCCTTATTACCTGCATAGGAGTTTGTTTAAAATGTCCAAAAGGTTCAAACGAAACCAGGCCGAGAACAACCTATTTCATTTTAGGTTAATTAAAATGCTTGTGGTTTGTCATTTGGAGTTACGTCGGGACTGTTGGAATGATTTTCTTAAACGCAATAGTTTTGATGAGTCAAGCCCACCACAGGTTGACAAACTTGTGGTGAGCGAGTGCAAATCAGTACCCCCTGTCCCTTACAGTGCCCTGCTACCAAAACCTCTACCCGAGCCACCTATTGACCTACCCAATTTTGTCACCAAGGATGTGGAGAATGTTAAACCCGTAGCTAAAAAGACCAAGACCAAACCCATTGCCAATTCTAAAGGCAAGTTGAACGATCGATTAATCTCTCGCATGGCGAGAAACAAACCGAAAATTCCTGTCAATCCTGACCCTGTCATGATGAGTGAAGACTCCGACTCAGAGATTGAACGCTGCCTAGCAAGAGAGTATCCCTATTCCGAAGGTCTGTGTGATAAACCCGCATATGATTTTGTGAAGAACTTACCACCTTGTTTTCTAAGTGATCCAAACTATCTCGACATCAAAATGCCCTGCGAAACCCCTGGTGACTCGTCGAAACCCCCTCCTGTGCTTTCCCAATTAGCTGCTCCACCGTGTGATCAGTGTGGCACGTGGCTGGAAAGGTATTACATTCATGTGCCAATGCTGCAATCCAAAATTCATGCTCTGGAGGATCAGGTTGCAAAGCTCTCTAATCAAAAGGGTAAGAATCCATCCACTGATAAGGAGCAGTGAACAACTGGTTCGATTTTGTTTAAGAACGTGGAGTCGGCAACAACATTCGTCAATTCAAGATTGGTGTAGCTCGAACAGCTTCATTGGTATAACTTTCACCTACTTATACGACATAATCATAAACTATGTTTACACTATGGGTTTGCTCTGTCACACAAGCATGCACTGTTGTATATAATTTAGTTTTGATAAATTAATTTTCATTATTGTTTAAGTTTCGATTGGATTTGGCTTTGATTCAAGTGATCATGGGATAGATTTGATTTGTTTGAATTTGTTTTAATTGAATACTCTGTTGATAATCGAGGTTGTTAATATTTTCTAAACATAGGTTGTTTCTGGTATTCCAATTTTGAACGCAATCAATGGTTCGATTTGAATTGGTTATATTCTATACGATGTGGTTAGCATAACTGTTATAATCCATGTCTGATTCGATGAATTCACATTCTGTTAATGCATAACCAAATTTGAAATTGTTCGATTCACATTGTTTGACCGCGTTATCAGCTCGTTTCATATTTCAACAAACATACTCTTTAAATGTTAATTTGGGAACGAAAATGATTATGCCCAGCATGGCGATTTGTTTCTATAATTAAACTCAGCCACATTCATTTTGATTCTTCACCCAGTTTATATCATGAATTTTGTTAATTCTGTTACGCTCCTGTCTGTTGACTGTGTGGTGATCAATAACGAAATTCATTGGGTCGATACTCATTGAGTATGATTTCATTTTACAACTAAAACAATTACCTATTTTTAAACTAGATTGAATGTTATGACTATAACGAGTCGAGGATGGTTACGATCATTATTTTGGTCATATCTGTGAACTGTTTGATACTCAGCAAATGAAGTCTATGGCAAATTTTTATGGATATTATGCATGTTTCATTTTGATAAGAATCGTAACAACCTTTCTATATTGGCATTTGATTAAAACGATATGAATCCTATGCACACTGCACAACAGTAACCGATCGACTATGATTGTTTGGATTATGATTACATCGTATCTTATACGATTTGGTTCATCATTGATTTGATTTATGAAACAGTCCTGTTATGAGTTGATCCGATTTTATGGCAACTGAAAAAACAGAGTAAGCTTACCCTGTCTCGATTTCATCCTTTTCGATTTGATTTGATTTGAATGATACATTTGCTTGAGCCATTAGTAATTCGATTTTAATGTTTATTAAAAGCAAATTAAATTGGATTGTTTTAAAAAAAGATTTCATTTGATTACTATCTGATTCTATATGCTATTTTAGACTAGCTACAGAATCAAATGATTCTGTAGCTAAGTCTGTAGAATCAATTTTTTATTGTTTTGTTACTGAAATATCTTTCTAATTTGATATTTGTGTTCTATTGCAGGTAAATTCGAAATTGCAATTGAGTTTATGAGCAGTTAGGGGATTTTTCCAAGATTTCACTTGCATTTCATTTCCTAGTTTAGGTGTGTTCGTGCTCGAATCGTCGCCGGGTGAGCAAAAATGGGAGCACTAGCATGCCCTGTTGGGCTCAGCAAGGCAGAACAGGATGCTGTGGAGCAAAAAGGGTTAACAGAAAACAGAAAACACAACAGAATACAATCTATCTAACAGCTGAAAGAAAATAACAATTCAAAAATAAACAAAAACGTCAAATGTGAGACAAGGGAGTTATCAATGGTTTCAAGGCTTGATC